>RJWT010008276.1:0-26514 GCA_004365215.1 Cuniculus paca | reverse complement strand
CCCTCAGTCTCCTCCCCATCCCCTTCCTCAGGCCCTTTCCCCCACCTCCACCTCTCATTGCCACCCCCTGTTCTCAGCCCTCCTGAGCCCCAGAGCCCCTGATACCACTCCAACCCTTCAGGTCTTGGCCACACTGACCCCCATCCTGGGATCTTTGCCAGACCTCTGCGAGGGAGATCATTTGTTTGGGCTATGCCCCCTGGTGGCTCAGCAGTGTCTGCCTAGACCCCTGACCCCTAGCCCTCAACTCCTGGGCCTCCTTTGTGTGAAGAGCTGCTCCTCCGCTCAGCAGTGTGGTTGGGGGCCAAAGGGAAAGCCGGCCCCGGCTGGGCCCCCGGCCCCCACCACTTACCTCCTTGTTGGGCAGCTCCCCTGGCCTCTGGGCCTCTCCCTGCTCCCCTCGGCCCCTCCTCCTGGGCCGCCCCAATGAAGGAGCCGGATGCCATCAAGCTATTTGTGGGGCAGATCCCGAGGCATCTGGAGGAAAAGGACCTGAAGCCCATCTTCGAGCAGTTTGGTCGGATCTTCGAGCTGACTGTCATCAAGGACAAGTACACCGGGCTGCACAAGGGTGAGGGGTCAGGCCAGTCTGGCGAGGTGGCAGTGGGTGGTTAGGAGGCTGGGAGGTGGAGAAAAGCCAGGCACTAGAGACAAGTGACTGGAAGGTCTGCTATGGAAGGAGAAGAGTCCAGGGGCTAAGGGCTGTGGATGGAGGGGCTGGAAAGGAAGTCACTAGAGTGACCAGGGGACTCCGGGATAGAGGACCAAGGGAGGTTCTTTTGGGTGAAGAGTTGTCAAAAGGCCAGCAGAGACGTAGATCCCAGAGATGGAGGCAGATGTTAATGTCAGAGGATGAATTTAAGAAAGGATGGAGGGACAGAGAACTGGTTTGACATGAACTGGGCAGGTGTGTGTGTGTGTGTGTGTGTGTGTGTGTGTGTGTGTAGACTGAGAATCTGAATGGCCTCAGATAACGTCAGGATGGGGGTTAGGACACAGGGGCAGGTGCTCCATGTAGAGAGTGGAGATTCCCTGGACAGAGCAGTCTCAGGACTGAAGAGAGGAAGAGGGCACTTGAGGAGTGAGGCTTCAATGACAGAGATTGTAGTGATCTGGGAAATGGGGAGGGGCCACAAAGTTAAGAAGGAGGATGCCCCCGAGGCCTCTCTCCCAGGGCTGTGCAGCTAAGCAGGGCTGAGCCTGGGTTCGGAACTTGGAAAGCACTGAGGATCTTTGGGTCATCTTACTTCCCTCCCATCACAGGGCCCAGGGAAAAAGCACTTCTGGCTGTGTTTTCCTGTCTTTCTCAGTTTCACTCACCACCATGTACCTGTGCCCTATAGGGTTGGGTTGGGGAGATTTGAGGAAATAGGGAAAATAGGCGAGGAAAAGGGTGCTGATGACCAAGATGGAGGGAGGAGAAAGGAGGCCAGCTGAAGAAGAGAAAACCACACTCCAAGCATTTGTCTGGCAACCACAGGCCACACCAAGTCCCATCTCCTAGCAGCCCAAGGACCTCCCTTGCCTATCACTGCCTGCATGCAGAGCCCCAGGTCTCCATTCCACTTCTGGGACAGAATGTCTTTGCCTCTCAGATACTTCTCACCTCAGCATGCAGGAGACAGCAAGAAAGGAAAAGTTCCCTGTCCTCAGTCTCGGGGGGAGCCCCTTAGGGAGGGAAGGCCAGTGACTCACCCCCCCCACTCTATCTCTGCCCTTGCCCCCCCTCAGGATGTGCCTTCCTGACATACTGTGCCCGCGATTCAGCCCTGAAGGCCCAGAGTGCCCTGCACGAACAGAAGACGCTTCCAGGGGTGAGTCCCATCCTCTGCAGGCCCTGTTGTGGCCAAGAAGGGCCTTAGAGACAGCAGGGGTGTCCCAGCCTCCCAAACACTGAACATATTTTCCAGCTTCTCCCATCACCAGGAGTCCCTCTCTATTTCTAACATCTGCTTTTCTTGCTATAGACATATGCATTTTCCTAGTTTTACCTGGAGAGAAGCAAAGGAGCAATTAGTGGAGTAAACATGACCTTTCGGAGCAGAGGCAGCCCCTCCCCCACCTCCCCTCCTGCCCATGGGGGGCTGGGCCAGAGGGAGGACTGATCTGGTGGGAGGTGTGGGGAGCAGACTCGGATGCTAAGTGTGGGTCAGGGTGAACCAGAGGCACCCAGACACTTTGTGGCTTTGGGGAGACAGCTGGGTGGCCGGGAGGCGGGGGAGGGGTGCTGTTGCCCTTAGAATAGGCAGCTGGGACCTGCTGGACTGGCATCCAGGTGTTGGTTTTAGAGTCCTGACAGCTCCCCTCTTGTCTCCCAGAAAGAGCCCTGGGAACGGCCATGGGGCAACAGGGTCGAGCAGAGGCTGGACAGGCCTAGGATGGGGGAGCAAACAAGGGCAGAGCAGACGCCATCAGGAGAATCACAGCTGGCCTCCTCAGGGGTGGCTGAGGAGGCAGGGTGCTTCTGGTGTGGCCTCTCTCCTGCAAGGTCACCCCCCTTGTTTCTTCTCAGCCAGCCTTGCAGATGGCCCCAAGCTTGGGCTGGCAACTGAGTGGCAGGAATAAAGACTCTCACGTTGCTCCAAGCGCAGAACTGGGCGGGATGGGGGTCACAGAGGCCCAGTCCCTTTCACCATTTACCTGCTTCTGTTTTCTCCTCCTGGGCCTCACTCCACGCCTGCCTTCAGCACACCCTTGCTCAGCATCCTCTGGGTGCTGGAGACTTGTCCTGGCCCCTACCCCGCCCTACACAGGAAGTATCGCTTCCTGGGAGAAACAGACAATGCAGACAGGGGAGCAGCAGGGGGAGGAAAATCAGAAATGCTCCGGCTACCCCCAATTTCAAATGCCTCCAGGGTTCTCACTGGCTCTCAGCCCTTCACCCGCCAGGACAGCCAGCCCTGCCTCTTCCCTAGGAGTCTTATCCTGGTCAGGGGCAGAACAGCTACCACTGCGCATATGGCGGACCCACAGGCAGGTGTGAGCAGGCCTGGGGGCCCAGGCTAGTGTGTGTTCGTGTGTAAATGCAAACGAACGCCCACAGGTCAGATGTGTGGGGTGTGGGCACCTGAGGCCTGGCTCCCATCCAGTCTGTTTGCCTCCTTCCCTTTTCCCAAGTTTTCACCCCCATGGCTGTTTGCCTCATCCTGTTGTCTCTCTACTTCAGAGCCCCTGCAGAAACCAGAGGGGGGACAAAGGAACACAGTGCACAGAAGGGGCAGCAGACTGGGGTCTTGGGTGAGAGATGCCCTGGGGGTGAATGTGAACCCCAAGGGCAGTGTACCTGCCAGGGAAATCTACCTTCCTGTCCCCTGCAGCTGCCCGCATAGCTCAGGCAAAGCCCTCTCGGTGGGGAGAGTTGCTCCTGCCCCTCCTGAGAACATCAGGCCCAGGATGGGGTGAGGGAGGAGGGTGCCCCAGTTAATGATTGTCTAGCCCTGCTCCAGGGCTCCCAGGTGACACTGAGTTCCACTGTTGGCCGTTACCCCAAGGGACAGAATCCAGAGGGACGTGACAGAGTTTCCAGTAGAAATGAGGGGTTTACCGGGTGTGGGGGGTGCTATATTAGAGGTTTGGGGGCCAGACCCAAAGAACCAAGGACAGCAGATGTCTATTCAAGCCATGCTATACCCCTGGGTCTTTTCTCCTGTCACCCACCTTCCCCTCAAGATAGTCGCAGTGTGTCAGCTGCTGAACAATTCTTTTGGAAAGTTCTTGCTGTCAGACTCCCAGCCTTCCTACTGCATGATCTTTCCAAGCAGGGGCCCTTAACCCTCTTTCTTTACTCCCCATCTTTGCCATCCCAGAATCTAGAAGGTAGCTACTATGTGAGGGTGGTGTTTCAGGCTGCTCAGAGAAAGAATGGGGGCTGGGCCTGCGTCCATTGAGCCCTACTTCCTCTTCTCCCCACTGAGACCTCCCAAGGGTAGCTCTGCCACAGGTCCCTGAATCCATCCCGTGAGCAGGGGGTGGCCTCCAGGATTTTATGGTCTGAGAGACAACTCAGGCCGGCCTATTCCTCCTCTACTCTAGACGCAGATCCCACTCTGGGTTGGAAGGTGGACTCTGGCCCCGTTCGTGTGTGTGGTCTGGGACATAGCAACAAGTATGGAGCAAGAGCAGCAGGGCCCCAGGTCTCTACCCTCAAGAGAATTAGATCTTGTGGGAACAGTGAGCTCCCCTTAGGTGTGGGGTCTTTTCTGCTAGCGAGGATGAGGCCTTAAAAGTGACCCTAGTGGTGGAGCAGTGCAGGGATTCTTGGTTGGGGTATAAATAGCCCCTTCTCCTTTGGGAGGCCCTGGGGAGGGCTTATCACCTGGTGCGTGGTAGCTAGGAAAGAGCAGAGGCGAGGCTTGGTTGCCAGGTAAATAGAGCACAGCTGGACTCAGGGGAGGGGGCAGGTGTGCCGAGTTGAGCTAACAAAGCCTGGGCTTCCCACAGGAAGTGCCAGGCCAGGAAGGAGGAGGCTGGGGGCACCCAGGGAGTCTTCCGTCACCGTGGCTGTTCTGTGGTCTATGCATTTGTGTGCATCTTTGATCAAATCCACATCAATGTGGGTATTTATTGCTCTGCTATTTTTGTTCCTGGAAGTCTGTGCAGGGAGGGAACTGCACCCTTTCTCTCTGGGTTCCAGGTTCCCCAACTCTGTCCAGAACAGCAAATCCCCAGGGACCTGTTGAGAAGGGGCTAGTTCCCAGCACAAGAATCCCCCTGCACAGTGTTCCTGGTTCTTCATCTCTCAGGGAGCAGGTTGGGGCCAGCTCTAGAGGTTCCTGGTTGTTTTGGTGACAGTGCTGAAGCAAGGAGGTGATGACAACAGACCCCTGAACCTGCGGTCCCAGGCCTTCACAGATACACACACACACACACACACACACACACACACACACTCACACACTCCTAAGGAGATTGGAGCTTGGAGCTTGGATGGGATAATCCCAGATTGGTGGGAGATTAAGCTGGGGGCATAGTGGCTGGGGGATTTGTGTGGCTGCTACTGGCCTTCTCTCCCCACCAGCTGCTCACAGACCCAGAGATGTGGGGTGGGCCCCTGGGGCAGGAGAATCACTTGAATAGAGTTTAGATGTGCCCCAAGGTTAGGAATACCTGAGACTGACTAGCACGATTGGCTGTGGGGACACAAGGTCCAATTTGAGAAGTGGCTTGGGGGGGGCGGCCATTTCTGTAGTTCTTTGTTGATACCACACCAAGTTTCCTAGTGCTAGATCACCAGAGCTGAAGGAACCCGACTAGAGATCGCCTGGTCAACCTGCTTGATTCATAGATGAGGAAGTTGAGGCCCAGAGGAGTGAAAGGGCTTGCCCAAGGTCATATAGCTACTGAGTGGCAGGGCTGGTCCTCAACCCAGGTCTCCTGACTCCTACTTCAGGACCTTTTTCTTCTGGGCACACCTGTAACCTCACCTTCAGAATGAACTTGGATGGCTTGCTTTACTTCTTTTGGCACTGGAACTGGGACTGTACCATCATCAGATGGCGGGAGAGAACAGGTGTGGTCCCAGTAATCAAAGTCCCACATAGCAAAGTTTTTTCAGAAACTGAACACGGAGTGTCCTCCCTTGCCAGTTTTTACGATGCTCCCTGCCCTGGCTAAGGAAATCAACCTGTGGGAGTAATATTCAAGTCTTCTCTCCAAACAACAGATGGAGAGTGAAACTGGGAATTTCTCCATTCTCACTGAAGACCAAACAAAGGGCAATACTGTGGGGGTCAGGGAGGGTAAAGTAGGAGGACTCAGGTGCCAGAGATACTGCAAAGCAGCCTGGGACAGCTTCTGCTCCCTCAGAGCAGTCTTGGCTATCCAGACACAAGGATTTGCTCTGGAGGAGGGATGCAGGCATAGTATGGTCCCAGCAGGGCTGCCTCTGCATACCTCCCTCCTGGACCAGGAAGCTTTCCTGGGCCCCTCCCCCACCTCCCAGCCCCCACGAAATCCTCCACCTCCAGCATACCCAGTTCCCACCCCCCCACTCCTTCTCTGGGTGTGTGGAGCAGCAGAAGTGATGACGTCACCACGGTCGCCAGGGCGACGGGGACGGATAAATCAGGCTGAGTGGGCGGTTGCCATGGTGCGCATTCTCCTGTTGCTACGGAGACTGGGCATCTGCTCCCTTTGTGCTGCCCGAGTGCCTTCCCCCTGGGGTCAAGGGGTATAGTGGGGTAGAAAGAGAGGTAGACACACCTCCAGGGGTCAGAAGAAAGTCTGGGCCTCTGTGGGGGTCTCCCTCAGTCTAGAGTTCACCTTGGAGCTTCTCTGTGGAGTGGTCTCTGTTGCGCCTACTTTGTAGAATGGAGGCAGTCTGGTCGCATAGCCCCTTGGTTGGGTTATACCTCATGACCTAGGTCTTAGGGGCAGGGCCTCTTCCTCCCTAAGGAGAGCAGCACCTATTCCTGGCCCGGGCATCCAGGACCAACCTGTGCCGGGAGCTTTGCCCCATGGGCATCTTCCTTCACATCCTCTCTCCACTGCCTCTAATCCCCTCAGGTCCTAATCCCAGGGGAGATTAGGCCCTGTCCCTCCTTCCCAGCAGAAATTTAGTGCTGGGGAAAAGCCGGGGTCTGGGGCTTGCTCCCTTTGGCTTCTCTGCAGGCCCAGACCCGGGGAGGGCTCTCAGGTGTTCAAGACCAAGCAGCTGCCTTCTCTTCTCTCCTTTAGATGAACAGGCCGATCCAGGTCAAGCCAGCAGACAGCGAGAGTCGAGGAGGTAGGTTCTGTACCTTCAGACCTGGCCCCTCTCCTCCCACTGCAGGCCCAGGGCTTGGAAAGCTGAGGGACAGCGTCTCTTGAAGAAAGCCTGACAGTCCTACAGTTTCCAGTCAGGGTGGGGATAAGAGTAAGAGTGACTGTAGGGGCGAGATCCAGCCCACAATAGAGATGGGAAATCTGAGGCCCAGACACACGCAAGTCCTTTAGAGTTGGGGTGACCATTCTATGTGCCTGTACCCTCCTCCCCAACCATCTCCCCCTCACCCCCTAGAGCCACTGGTCCCCATGTGGGGGAAGTATTGTCAGCAGCTCCAGGGGGAGAGTAGAAGGTGAAAGAGCTGAGAAAGTGGCCAGGAGGCCCTGAACATGCCCCTCCCCCTGTGCCCTGCCCCCTAGAAGACCGGAAGCTCTTTGTGGGGATGCTAGGGAAGCAGCAGACAGATGAAGATGTCCGCAAGATGTTCGAGCCTTTCGGGACCATAGACGAGTGCACTGTGCTCCGGGGACCAGATGGCACCAGCAAAGGTAGCCCACCTGTGGCCTCTCTGGCAGCCCCTTTAACCTTCCTGTCTCTACCCACTGGTTTCCTGGCAGTGGGTCCCCCTGCAGTGGCCCTCAAAGTGGGTACTTACCCCTTTCCCCCTCCATCTTAGGCTGCGCCTTCGTGAAGTTCCAGACCCACGCAGAGGCCCAGGCAGCCATCAATACCCTTCACAGCAGCCGGACTCTGCCGGTGAGCCCCCTCCCCTCTCCAGGCCCTCCTGTCCACCGGGCCTGCCTGCCCCGGCAGAGTGGGTGGGAGCTTACTCCTGGCGGGACTTTTAATTCATTGAAAAGCAGGGTTCTGGCAGAAGACATCCAAACTGCTCAGGGCATGTGCACATGTCAAGTAACATCTCCCCACCTCTACTCTCCTGTACTACTACTCATCTTCAATCTAAATCCTGTTCACCCTCCTTCCCTACTTCCTCCATTCCTCAGCCTTCTTTCCATTTCCTGTCTCCCACCTGCCTCTCACGGCCCCTCAACCCCCTTTGCTGGGAGCATCGAACCCTTGCTTTGTCCCTCCTGGGTGTTCACTCTGATGCCCCTACTCTTTAGCACTGGGTGAAGTCAGTGTACTCGGGGAGCTCCCCGGAAAACAGACCTCTAAATCAGAACTTGTTGGCCTGAAGGATGTGGGTTCCCCTTAACTCAGAGTTCTCTAGCAGAGGCCGGGCGAGCACCCAGTGCAGACTGGGTGGTAAGGAGGCAGAATGGGGTAGAGAACTGCTTTAAATGACCCTAGGCCCCTTCCAGCTCTGAGCATCTAAGATTCTACAGCAACCCTTGCACATGTTCCAATCTGGTCTTTATTTGGCTCAGGGCAGTATTAAAATTTGTGGCTGTGCCCACCAGGCACATGATAAGGTCATAGGCATAGGGGTAGGACTCGTGTGACAGAGTTGGGGCAGCTCCAAGGCAAGATTAAACAGCTGCTGTGGCTGACCTATTGGTGGAGGCAGATTTCCAGCTGAGTCCTCTTGGAGAAGCCAGTGATGCTCTCCCCATTCTGGTAGGGCTTCCACTTTTTGAGCACGTGCCTTCGCATTCACAGCTCTGCCTAGTCTTCTGTACGCCCCAGCACAGGCAGAGGGTGGGATTAAAATCTCTCCATTTGATGTGGGCAAAATGGTGGCTGTTCTCTCAAAAGGGCCAGCCTATGGGGGTTGGGGGAATGAGGCCAGGCTGAGGGTCATGGGGAGGAAGAGACGCTGATCTGTCCCTCTGTGCATGTGGGGCCCACATGCAGGGTGCCTCATCCAGCCTGGTGGTGAAGTTTGCTGACACAGAGAAGGAGCGAGGTCTTCGCCGAATGCAGCAGGTGGCCACCCAGCTGGGCATGTTCAGCCCCATTGCCCTCCAGTTTGGAGCCTACAGCGCTTACACCCAGGCCGTAAGCACTGTCCTGAGTACTCTCTTGTCCACGTGTCCCTGTAGCCTTGTGTCCCACCCCGCCCTCCCAACACCAAGGCCCAGATTGGGAGGGAGACAGGCCAAGGGTATGGGGGCCTGGCCCCATTCTCCTCTCTTCTCACCCCAGCTGATGCAGCAGCAGGCGGCCCTGGTAGCGGCTCACAGTGCCTACCTCAGCCCCATGGCCACCATGGCTGCCGTGCAGATGCAGCACATGGCTGCCATCAATGCCAATGGCCTCATTGCCACCCCCATCACCCCGTCCTCAGGTAAGACAGGGATGGGTCAGGCATGAACAGGGCAGGACTAGGAACTAAGGGATGGTGGGGATGGAGGTGATGGAGGTGGGAAGCCACAGAATCCGGGAGAGGGTCAAGGGTCAGAGAGTGGCCTGCTTGCTCTCATCTGCTCTCTCCAACTTGCTGACTGGTTCTCTGCATCTGTGTGTGTCTGCTTCTCCGCTCTATCTGTCACTTTCTCCCCCCCAGGAACCAGCACCCCTCCTGCCATCGCTGCCACGCCCGTCTCTGCCATCCCTGCTGCCCTGGGTGTCAACGGCTACAGCCCGGTGCCCACCCAGCCCACTGGGCAGCCTGCCCCCGATGCTCTGTATCCCAATGGGGTTCACCCCTACCCAGGTGGGGCTCCTTGCCTGACTACCCTGCCCCAGCAACCATCTAGGCCACCACACCCACTGGTGGCAGCCACGACACACCTTCCCTTCCCAGCCTCGGGGTGCAAGGTGCTATGTCCTGCTCTCATCTTGGGCAGAGATATTCCTTCCATCCTCAGCCAGGAACGCCGAGGCTTAGAGGCAACCAACCTGCCCAGGGTTGCCAGCCAGGCGTGAACTCAAGTCCTCCTCACACGGGGCTCTGTCCCCTTCCCGCTGCCATGTTTGTTCCCCTTCTCACCTCACATTCACGTCGGCCGAGGCTCTCCCCATGGCTGTCCTCTACTCACAGAGGAGCTGCTGGGGCTCTGCTGTGCCCCCGGCCCACTCACATCCATGCTCCTCTCTCTAGCCCAGAGCCCCGCGGCCCCCGTGGACCCCCTGCAGCAGGCATATGCGGGGATGCAGCACTATACAGGTGAGCCCTTCGTCCAAGCCCAGGGCCCTGCCCAGGTGGGATGAGTGGCAAGAGGGAAAGAGGCTGGGTTTTCCCTGCCAATCACACCCTTCAGGCTTCCCCAACGAACCATACCTGTGAGAATGAATCTTTAGAGGTAGAACACCCAGGGGCCTGGAACAGCTCCTTCCCTGACGACCTGTCAGCCCTGTGGATTTCACTGGCACAGCCGAGGGAGAGGGACAGGCCTGACCGGAGGATTCATGGAAGCCCCATTTGCCCTCTCTGTTCTCCCCAACCCAGCAGCCTACCCAGCGGCCTACAGTCTGGTTGCGCCTGCGTTCCCACAGCCTCCGGCCCTGGTTGCCCAACAGCCTCCCCCACCACCCCAACAGCAGCAACAACAGCAGCAGCAACAGCAGCAGCAACGAGAAGGTGCCATCGGGGTCAGGGTCCTCACAGCTGTGAGCCTTAAGGAATAGGAGAGCTCTGGTTGTGGGCCTATGGACTCCCAGTTTCCCCAGGCCAAGCCCAGTTCTTGCCCATGTGTGGGGATAAAAACGAGTGGAAAGGCAGTGGCTGGAGCCGTGGCTCACACTGCTGGTGGCTCAGCTAGGCTTGGACAGTGCCCCCAGGACAGGCTTCTCCCGAGACCCTGCCGCGCCAGTATGTATCTGCCAATCACTGATCTCCCACCTACTGCCACTCAGGCCCCGACGGCTGCAACATCTTCATCTACCACCTGCCACAGGAGTTCACAGACTCAGAGATCCTCCAGATGTTTGTCCCTTTTGGTCATGTCATCTCAGCCAAAGTCTTTGTTGACCGGGCCACCAATCAGAGCAAATGTTTTGGTAAGAATAGCATGATCCAAAAGACAAAGCATGGATGTGTGTGTGTGTGTGTGTGTGTGTGTGTGTGTGTGTGTTTCTAACTCCAAATTTGGACAAGGTTTTATATATTTGAGGGCATTTATGGTCACAACAGACCAAGTATTTGAAATTCTGAGCATCCAGGAGCACAAAAGAGCAATCCTTGCCATATTTAGCACTTCTTCCTGCAGAATACCACAGCCTCATCCTTCCCCCTAAGATCCAGCCTTGGGGCCGGGATGCAGTTCAGTGATAGAACAGATGCTTAGCATACATGAGCCCTGGGATTCCCAGCTTCTAAACAAAACAAACAAACAAAAAGCCCCAGATAAATTTATTTATTTTTATACGGGGACTCAAACTCAGGACCTTGTACATGCCAGGCAGGCACTTCTGCTGCTGAGCTATAACCCTGGCTTTGAATTTATGTTTTAAGAAGTCTGAAATAGGCTCAGTCTAGAGGTGACTGGTTTTTTAAAGGGAGTAGCCTTCACATTTTTGAAAGGCTGCTTTGAAAACCATTTAGGCACTAGGCATTGTGGTGCATATCTGTAATCCTAGCACTTGGGAGGCTGAGGCAGGAGGATCACCATGAGTTCGAGCTAAGCCTGGGCTCCATAGTGAGTTCAAGGCAAGGCCAAACTACACAGAGAGACCAGTCTCAAAAATACAAAACAACAAAAACCATCTAGGGGTCTAGAAGTGAGTGTTTTCTTTTTTTTTTTTCTTTTCTTTTTTGTGGCACCAGGGATTGAACTCATGACCTCGCACTTGCCAGGCAGGCACTTAGGCCACTGAGCTAGATCCCCAGCCCTGAAGTGAGTGTTTTCAAAAGGCAAGTTCAGAGCTTTACAGGCTGAGAAAGGGACAATCTTGCAAAGAATGCTGGCAAGAATATCCCACTTAGTTTTTGTGAGTGGCTGGACTAGACTCCACTCATCCATTCAATCCATCAATTAGCAAATTCCTTCTGATGCTTACTGTGTGCCAGGCACTATCCGGGACACTTGGAAGAAGTAGGGTGGTGCTGGGAAACTGGAGAACATGTCCCCAACCCCAAGCACTGGAGGGTAGGCTGGGGATGGGCCTGATGCCCCTCTCCTCTCAGGCTTTGTGAGTTTTGACAATCCAGCCAGTGCGCAGGCTGCCATCCAGGCCATGAATGGCTTCCAGATCGGCATGAAGCGCCTCAAAGTCCAGCTAAAGCGGCCTAAAGATGCCAACCGGCCCTACTGAGGGCCCCAGGTGGGTGCTGCTCCTGTCTTGTCCCCTTCCTCTCCAGCCCCAGTATGTTGTAGCCAGGGTCCAGGAGTGCCCCACACCCACACCCTAGGATGCCCATTCTCACCTGACTCTGGGCATGAGATCCAGGATCTGGGGTGGCTCCCTTACCTGTTGGTCAACCATGTTTCTCTTATACACACGCACACGCACACGCACACACACTGTGACCCCAGAAACAACCAAATCCGCATCTATGTCCAGTCCCAGATTTTTCACAATATCTGGTCTTACTGTCTTATTTGTCTGGTCAATGTCTATGTTTCTGTGTATCTCTCTCTCTCTCTCTCTCTGTTTTCCTTTGGGTTGGATGGAATTAGGGGAGTAGGATTTGGGGAACAGGGGTTTGATTTAGGGTACTGGAGGGTCTTAGAATCACTGGCTCCTGGAATCTGTTTTCTTGAGAAATGGATACACCAGGTCCTTGAACTCCAGGTGATTTTCTTAAGCAGCAGTGAACTCTGGAGAGGAGAGCGCGCAGGAAGACTGGGGGGGCTACCTCCGTGACCCTTGGGAGTCACTCTGGTTTAGGTGGAAGAGGTTGGAATGCTGCACTGTCTGTGAATCTTGCTTATCAGGTCCCTTCCACCCCTTGCTGGTCGCCATCCCAAACTTAGGGCCACTGATCCGTGAGCCTTGGTTATTTTTGTTTAATCTCCTTTGGGCCGAACCCCTGAGAAAACACAACCCAAGAACAATACCCACATTTCTGTTTCTCCCCTTTCCCCCCAATCCTGGCTGCTTAACTCCCCCCACCCTGGGGGCCCCCCAGCCCAGGGCCCGTGTCCATTGTCGGCTGAAGCCCCCATCCCCGGACCCCTGCTCCGGGCCCCTGTAAGTTGCATGGAACGAGCGTGTTGTCTTTGGAGCCAATTGTTTGTTATTGGGGAGGGGCCGCGGAGGGAAGCGCCCCCCAGCCCAGGGTCAGGGCCGGGGGCAGCTCGCGGGACGTGCTTGGTCAACAGTGGTTGGTGACTGTGGTTTGTGTTCTGTGCATTTCTCTTGCTTTCTTTGTTCCTTTCCAACAAGGAATGAGAGCACTACCTAGGGGTCGGGGGTGGTCTCTCCCACGAGACTCCCTCCCTAAGCCCAGTCCTGGGCCCACCGTGGCCTTCTCTGCGGATGCTCCCTCTCTCTTTCCAGGTGTCTGTCTCATAATGCACCCCTCCTTCCTCCTTTCAGTCCCTTCTGCCTGCCTGTTTGTTGCATTTCTTTGCCTCTTTCCCCTCTAGGTCTGTCTGTATCTTCCAGTCTTTGTCTCATGGGCTGTTTGATTTTCCTTTCTACTAGCTTCCCTCCCTGTCTCTATTCCTGCCCTCTGCTCTCATGACTGGTGGTGGTAGGGGGTGGCTCCATGCGGGCGGCGGGCTTCTGCTGACCTGCCTTCCTCAGGCAGCCCAGTCTTAGGTGCTGTCAACACCCCAGCCACCTGCCCTTCCCGGAGACGGGCACCGACCTTCATCTTCCCCAGGCTTCACCTGTGTTTCCTTCCTTCATAGGTCTGGAGGTACCAGAGGAAGGGGCACCTCACACCCTCTTCCCACGACTGGCCCCAGGCCTCTCTGCACACCTGCCCTGGGCCTTGATTGGGCTCCGGGGCAAAAGCTGCTTCATGGCCTTCGGGGCACAGGACACTGCCCCACCTCACCACCCGCCTCTCTGAAGGGCCGTGGCTTTGCTTCCCTGGCTCCAAGGCCTGTTTCCTCCCAGGCGCCCTTTTGGCCTTTGTGAGGGAGCAAGGAATAGGCTTGAGGGTTCTGGGGTATCTGCCTTCTGCTAGGGCTCCTGTGACGGGCTCTGTACCCAGTGCCCTTCTCCCTATGAGCCTGCCCTCGCCCCAGCCTCTGGCCCGCAGTAGGGGCTTCTCAGAAGCTGGCTCTCACACCTCCACCCTCATCTAGAGGTAGGGTGTCCCTGAACCCTGGGCTCCAGCCCTAAAACTCACTGCCTCCCCCAAGGGCCCCCTCCAAGGAGGGTGTGGGGGAGCCCTGAGGGCTGCCTCTCTGCCAGTCAGCCACAGAGACCCTCCTCCTTTCATGAGGAAAAGACCCCCCTGAGCCCCTAAAAATGTTTACAGTCTCTGCTGGCCCCCTCCATGTAAATACCACGACCACCCGTGCGTTATCCAGCCCACCTGGCCTGGCCCGGCCCGGCCTGGACGCTGCCATCTCTCTTTCTGGGAGTTTAGACAATGTTACCCTTGGATTTTTTTTTTTCTCACTCTTGATTTCTCCCTTTGGTTTGGGGGGTGGGGTGTGATTGGGTATTTGGGAGGAAGGGTGTGGGGAGGGATAAATGGGTTTATTACCTGATAATTTTCTTTAGGAAAAGGTTTTAGGGAAAGGAAAATGGGTGGGGGTGGGAGTGGTAAGGGGAGACTGGGGAGTCAGTTTCAGACAGTTCTCTATGCTTAACTTATTTATTTATTGCATTTTACTTTTAAAGAGTTGGTCTTTTCTGTCTAAATAAAGAAAGTTTAAAAGCATCAAATAAAGAGTCTTGGAAGGCTGAGGGTAGAGGGTTGTTCACACTGGGGACGGGGAGGGAGGGAGATGAAGAGAATGAGGTTTGGGAGAGGGAATTCTCAGGGAGGGCCTAATCCTTGCTTTTGAGCAGTGTCCAGCACTTGCTCATGGCTTTATGATCTTATTCTGTTTATCCTTGGGGCTTCATTCTGGAATGTTCTGCAGAGTCAGGCATGGGGTTAAGAGTCCCTGGGCAGGCCTCTCCAAGTATCCATCCATGTCCCTCTGAAGGCTGGAGCCTTGGTCTACATTCTGGACCATTCGTGCACACAGGCTAGTGGGGATACGTGGCTGGCTGTACTTTCATCACATATTAACCACTGCTCTGCATGAGATTCTGTTCTAGGCCTTTAATGTGCATTTCCACACTTAACCTCACAAAAGCCCTGTGGGCAGGACAGAACTGTACAGATAGGGAAAAAGAGGCTTTGCAAGTTGACCAACTTACCCCATCACAAAGCCGGTATGGGAAGGCTGGAGGAGTTGAGCCCAGTTTGCTAGACTACAAAGTCCATAAGGCTGTCATCTTACCTGTTCTGACTGGAGGCAAAAGTCCCAAGGAGTACCAAGCAGGCTATAGCAGTGATACCCGTCAGGTAGAAGGTGGACTGTGCCAGCCCCTTTGTTTCTAGATTCTTCTTTGGGAGTTGCTTTGGGGCTGGGCTCAGGAGCGCATAGGTGGATTCTCTGACTTCACAGAGCACAGGCCACTTGCTTGTTAGTAGCTACCTGCTACCCTAGGCCTCTTAGGAACTTGTCACCTACCAGCTCTGATCCGGCCTTAGGCCAGTTCACAAAAACACAACCATGAATAAATTCAAACTCACCCCGCCTCTACCCCATACTTCTGCCAACTCTAAGAACTTCCTGTAGTTAAAAAGAGAAGCAAAATGTGAAGTACTATGGAGATGTATCTA
Organism: Cuniculus paca; assembly: GCA_004365215.1. NCBI lineage: Eukaryota > Metazoa > Chordata > Mammalia > Rodentia > Cuniculidae > Cuniculus > Cuniculus paca. The sequence continues at coordinate 11,167 of RJWT010008276.1, read as the reverse complement.
TGGACGCAGTTTCAGGGGAAACAAAACAAAATTCTTGGATTGGTAGATCAGGAATGGGACCTTACTCAGAAGGAGAACCCAGACAGGATGCTTAGCCAAATACAAAGCCTCTGAAATTTACATTAGAGAGAAGCCTGCCTGTACAAGTCAAGAGATGGGAAGAAGTGCGTATGGGTGACAGCACAGGAGCTGGTATTAAGTATTAGGAACTTTCCCTTGAGATGTCTGTTTCAGAACAGTCTGAGTCTAAAGAGACGTGGTTTTAGACCAAGAGCATCTCCCAGAGTATCTAGCTGTCTGATGCATTCTCTCTTAGGACGGGGGATGAGGGAGTGGACGAGTAGGAAGTTTCCTGCTTCTTGGTTATGTTCCCAGATCTCAGGCAGCTGAGGTGTAGCAGCCCCCACACAAATATTAACAGCTACTTTACTTGTCTGCTGCTGCTTCTGTAGTAATCAAGCTATACTCAAATGTTAATGGCAGCATAAAGAGAAGGAAAACGATTTCCTGAGGCAGAAGAGAGGAGCTGGCAAGTTAACAGCAGGGATGGGGGAGACTTTCAATTGTAAAACCAGAAACAAAAATATCCTCAGTCAGGGAGACCCAAGTGATGAGAACGTGGCAGGAGTGAAAAGGCCCTGAGAGTAATTCTTTCACTGTGTTCTATTCCCTTCCTGTATATTTAAAGCTTTCAAATGTGCACATATAATGTGAGGTGTCTCCATTTCCTTTGGGCTTGGGCCCTGTGGGCTGCACAGGCACGGCCCAACCTTGTGGGTTCCCTGCGTTGTCTTTCATTTCTCTTGCTAAAACTTCAAAGCTTTTCATAGCCCTGGCTTCTAGCATTTGTGACTGAAGGAGTTCCCGCTCATGGCCACACCTTATTCTCTCCTCCAGATCTGAGTACCTGAATAGCCCTGACCCAAGCTCCTGGTTCTCGTAAAATTCTCACACACTGCTCTTTCCTTCAGTCCACTTCACCAAGGAGTCAGCTTCCGCTTGTTCTCCATAAATGGAGTTCCCTGCCGATGCACTGCATCCTCTCACCTGCTGGATAAAAATGACTCTCAGCTACGTCTTCCTAGCCTAATTTTCCCGCTAAGCTAAATTTCAGAATTACCTTTTCTCTTAGTCTTCCTCATTTAGTAAACATCATCACTAAGTACCCAAGTTAATCCCAAATTTGGATTATACCCTTCTTCCCACATCTCAGCCAATCCAGCTGCAAAGCCCTTCTGTGTCCACATCGACAGTGCTCTTAGTTATCTATCTCAGCTGGCAACCCCACTGCCGTCCACACTGTCCAAATCCCACTGCTGCCGCCCGCTCCCCACCGTCGCCCCTCAGCCTACAGGAGCCTCATCTGTCTCGCTCATTTCTTCTCTTGCTCTCCTACAACCTGTTTGCCAAAGAAGCAAGCTGCAGTTAACTGTAAAAGTTAATTCATTGGCATTTATTGGTTACCTCCTCGGCCTTGTCCAGCAGGGCCCAGCACACTAGAAGTTACTTAGTAAATGATTAAGAAACTACCACTGGACGTCTACACTGGATTGCACAGATGAAAGCTGTGCCGAAACCAGAGGAGTCCAAAGCTAAATCCTTTTCTCTCCTAAAATCTCAACTCTTAACTATTTCTTTTTCCAGCCACACAGATATAAAGCCTTAGGAATCTTTTACTCCTCTCACATTAATTCAATGTCATTAAATCATGAAACATTTCACTTCCACAGCTCTTCTTATATCTGTTTCCTTCCCCTCTCGGTTCTCACTGCTTCTACTCACTGAATAATCATAGCAGTCTAATTGACCCTTCTCTTCTGTAGTCTGAAACATCAATCTTTCTAAGCTGCACCTGATAAAAAACCTTTTTTGCTGCTTCCTCTAACATAGAGCACCTTCCTGGCATCAAATTTCTTTAAAGCCTCACTTTTCTCTTCATCCCTACACATGGCCTAAGTTCTACTTGAATAGGACCATTCATTTTTCCCTGGACAAGGCAGATCCTTTTCACCTGTGTCTTTTTCTTTCCCATTAGTACAATGCCTGACAAAACTGACTCATTAAGCGTTAGATGCCTGCTTGCTGAAATCCGGCTCATCTTAAACGATTCACCTTAAATACTGAACCACCTTTTTCACAAAGATTTTCTTCATGCCCTCACCCATAGGTCTCTCCCCCTCCTTTTCTACTGCTTTCAGCACTGAACCTTCCACTGCTGTTTATCATGGTCATTTGTAAGTGTCTCCTTCTGTGAGACTCTAAGTGAGAACATTTCCCTTTGCTTTTGTATCTATGGCAGTACTTAACACAATGCCTCATACATGGTAGATAACTAATAAATGTTTGTTGACTTTAACTTCTGTAACTGTGACTCTATAATGCCACTTTCTACTTCTCTATGGATTCTTGTTAAAAAAAAATTCCCAGATCATAGTAGTATTTATCAGATTCCAATATTCAGTGCTAGTGGCTGGGTGAATGAGGCCATGAATAATGTCTCTCTTCCAAATGTCAAACTGATTCTTGTTCTTATGGTCATCAACTAAGGGGTTATAAAAATAGTAAGAATTGAGCTGGGCATGGTGGCTCATGCCTGTAATCCCAGCACTCAGGAGGCTGAGACAGGAGGATCGTTGTGAGTTCGAGACCAACCTGGGCTACAAAGTGACCTCAAGGCCAGCCTGAACAGCACAGTGAGACCCTGTCTCAAAAAGACAAGGGCCGGGGATCTAGCTCAGTGGCCTAAGCACCTGCCTGGCAAGCACGAGGTCATGACTTCAATCCCCAGTGCTGCCAAAAAAAACCACAAAAAAACAAAAACAAAGAATGTGAAGATTTATAAAAACAATTTAAAAGTGTTTGATACACTACAAATGTGAGTTTTTCAGATCCTGCCCATAAAGTCAAGCACAGAGAGGAGGAGGTAAACAGGCCTAGCACTTGAGAACTCTCTGTAAAAGTGAAGGACAGCAGAGAACTACCCTCATTATCAGGGGTGTAGGCACAAGGTGGGAATACTACCCACCAGAGCAACTAGTAGTGTCTGGGCATTCTTTAGGGGTGACATGTTTTCACTTTCAGATCTCCAAGAGAAAGTTTCCTGAGTTACAGAAAAGCAGAAAAGCATATAGGTGTTCCTGAGAGGACAGTGCTGAGATCTGTCTCAAGGGCTCCACCAGGCTTTATCTGTATTCAGCTGGGGAAGGAGTCCTGTGACTAAAAGGATTTTGTGCCAGCTGGTGGCCAGGAGGGGCAGGCTCCGTCAACTCTGACAACTGAGAGAGAAGAGAAGCCACTGCAAACAGAGCTGAAAACCAGGAACCTCCCTGGTTTTCTCCTTTCCCAGTCCTCCAACTTCTGCCCCACCAGCTACGGAGGAAAACTGCTTAGATGTTCCTTCTCATTTTCAGGTTGACTGTTCTAACTCAAATCTCAAAGGTTTCTCTTTACTTCCTCCCACACACCCCAAAGGATTTGTAGTCTAGGAAACCAAAGAACTGTTTCATCAATAAATCAATTTATTTAAAAGAATATGTTACAATTAATTACACTAAGTGACGTTACCAAACAATTTTAGAGTGGTTAGCTCTAGAACAAGGAATGAAAGAAACACTGTTAGCCATTATATGTCTGTGTATTTTCTCTTCACATTTCTTAAATCACAAATAAAAAATACAAGATACTGCAGTGAAAATACAATTAGAGTTTCTCTCAAATAAATTAAAAGTGTGCATGACCTGGGAAAAACCAAAGCCCAGCTCACCAGCTTAAAAGGGGGCATGATAGAAAATTGCTAAGTTTACCAGTTGGCCAAGTGCCTCACACTATCACTCCCCTCTTCAGTTCTGTTTCTCCCCAGAGCCTTAACTTTCAATATGCCCGGGGTTATTGCTGAGGAGTGAACTACTGCTGTACTGGCATGATATGGTCAGGATTAGGGGAAAAGAACAGCAGGTGGAACTGGAAGATGAGGGCCACGGAAGCACTCCTACTGCCTGCATTCTCCCTCCTTCTCTGAGTAGTAATCAGCCACACATCCCCTCCTCAAGGAAGCTAGTGTGACCCAATGAAGCTGGTGAAGGAACAGCAGTACGCTGAGGTCTCCGGCTACGTCAGTCCAGCCAGACAGTACAATGGACAAAAAGGAGGGCACAGTGGTGCTACAGGTCTGGAGACTGCAGGTCACCTAGAAACAGTTCCCTTCAAGAAAACTGCTGCTTAAGAGCCAGGCCCATAGTTGGCAAATGCGAGATGAAACAGAGGTTGTCTGTCCCACCTGTCAGTGCCCTGATCACTGGGTTTGGAGCTATGAGAGAGAACCCAAAGCTACTGGCCCACGTTAAAACGAAATGGGCCATCATGAAGACATTGGAATATTTACCTAATTCCTCAATGAAAGCACTGTTCAGGCCTAGAGCAGAGCTTAGGCCAAGGGCAAGGGGAGGCCAGAAAGATAATCAAGTAGAAGTATGAAAAGCAGAGAACTCTGAAAGTATGGCCCAAAGGAACCTTTCTACAGAGACAGGATCCTCAGGGGCTCAATTTTCTCTTGCTCCATAAAAACTCTAAGCTTTTGTCCCACAGGACAGAAATCCAGTGTAGAGGGGATGACAATGAGAAACCAGGAAGATCCTGCTGACTTCGTTGGGGTGAAGCTGGGGGGGAAGGAGGCCCTCCTTTTTCAGAGTCAAACTGTAAAAGACTGGGTAGATGTCTCCCTGGGCAGAAGCCAGGACTCAGGAAAGTAGTAGGGATTACAGAAACAAAGTACAAGGGATAAGGGGGAAGTAGAGTCACACCTAACACTGCTTCATGCAAAGAAGAGCTTGATCCTAAGGACTTCCACTGCCACAATGACCTCTGCTTCCACTGTGGGAGGCCTGATGTGAGAAAGGAGAAGGCGTCACATCTTACAGGGTCTCCCTCCTTGCTGCAGCTGGGTGCTTTGCACGGCTTCCAGTGGAAGCCAGTCCTAAGCAGATTCTGCGAACAGGCCCACTATCTATGGGGTCCCTCGCCCGATCTCCAAACACCAAGTGGATGCTATTCAAAAAGGAGCACAGCACCATGTATCCACGCGAGGAGCCGCCAACTCCTCGTGTCTCACATCCACAGGCCAGCACTCGTCTGTCCCTGCAGACCGAGTTTATTCGGCTCCCGTTATGAGAGTGTGGGGGTGCACTGTTGCTGTTTTTGCAGTCTGAACAAAGCTAGTGTCCAAGGCCTCTTTGGCATCCTAGAGTGGAAAATCAACTTATCTTCTTTTTAAGGTCCTTTGGCTCATTATTAAATTCATTTAAGCCAAAAGAAGGAGTTGATCCTGTATTGAATAAAGCCTTCAAAGCAGGGATTACCCCTTTCATTGGTAAACATTCAGCATGCTAGTGTTTTGAAATCTGTGATTCTTCCTGGATTAGATTTGGAGAAGTGGGGAGGATAGGGTGTTTTATATGATTTCACACCTCCCTGGGGGCCTACGGCCACTAGGGTAACAGTAAGAAACAAAAGAAAGATGGCCTCACATTGATCTGCAAAACAAGCTACAAAAGAGAAACTTCAAACCAACCCAACACTGCTCAGTGGAGCTCACTATAACCAATTCTGACTGCCTCCCAACTAGAAACGGCAGAAGACACCTTGCTCTTTAGGTGAATAGGAGCCAAAAAAAAGTTCAAAGACATGTTTCGGTTGCACTTGAGCTGGACTTAGTGCTCCTTATGTACTGGGTATCAAGCTCAGGATCTGGGAATGTTGCCTTATGCATTAGCCCTGGCCTCTGATCCTGGGATGTAGCTTGTTGGTCTCAAAAGCTCTAACTGCAAGGTCAGATGAGCAACTCTTTGAGGAATACAAAGGTTTTTCCTTCAATCTCCTTTTAAACGAAAGGTGGAGATGTGGCTTAAACTGACCCTATTTCCACTTCTTCCTGTGTCCTCAGCAGGCTGGGGCAGGGCTATGGTTTGGTTGGCACAGACCACAGACCTATTCTAAGTTTCCCTAAGGTCTTGAGGATACTGTTAGGTCCTTCCCCAACACTGCTGCTTACAGATGTCACATAGACTATAATAGTTATGGGTGGCTACTGTTCAAGAATGGAGTAGGTAAAGTCTTATGTACACGAGATACCGCTTCCTTTCTTTTCCCTCTGCAAATCCAACCTTTGTGCCTAAGGTATCAGCTTTACTCTGGTCCCTAATGCCACCCCTGCTGCAGAAAAGGCAAGATCAGCAATTACTACCAAGAAGTGTTTTGGGTTCCTGTGGCATCAACTTCTTAAGTCCCTGCTCAATTCTGCTCTGGGCAGCTGAGGAAAAGCACACCAGGGGCCCCAAGGAAGCAGGAAGGAGTACAGAATGGGCCAGGAAGCCATGAGTGGGAGAGGGATGGACCAGGAAACTACTGAAATCAAGAGACCACACCAAGTCTTCAGACTCTCTCTCTGCATGGCCTTGTGCCCATAAGAAAAACCCATTTCTCCTCCCAGTGCCCCCTTGGAAGATAAAGAGACTATAATCCTTGCTCCTCAGACTCGACAGCAACCCATGAGCCAGAAACTGCACTCAATACAAAAAAAGGGGGAAAAACCCAAGCAGGTTGTAAACTTTTCGAGTCCTTCATGAGGAGAGGTATTTTTTCCTGTAATTTTTTTTTCCTTTTTAGTTTGTTTCAAAATAAAAGAGTGAGAGAGAGAGAAAGGTCATGAATTCTAGTGAAAGGTGTGTAAAAACACAAGCTAAAAAAGGTACTGCCATCAATATGAAATTTAAAAAGAAATATATATATGTATATACGTGCAGCTAATTTGTGTATATATAATTTTTACATACATACATATATATGTCTGAACAGTGCAAACGGATGAAGTTCATAGTTCCAGTTTTAAAAATATAGTACAAGGGAGTGTCTGTTGGTATGAGGCCCAGGTAAAAGGACAAAGATACCTTTGGCGAGTTGGTTGGGCTTATTTCTTTTCCTGTCTTATCTCAGTGGACTTCTGGTACTGACCAATCTGTTATTCTCTACCAGCTCAATTCCAGAAGGCATTATTAATAATATTTAGTTTAGGGATTCTGAATGTAATGACTTTTTTTCCTTTATCTTTTCTGTTAATGGTTACTCCGTCTGACAAGGGAGGTGAAAGGGATAAGAGGATGAAGGTAAAAAGAAGGGAAGGGAATAAGGAAAGGCTAGGTGGCCACATCCCTCTGTTGTGACCTCGCCATCTGGAAAATGTTCTGAAAGGGAAAGAAAAAAAAAAAAAGTTATCGGGAAGCCATATCTCCTCCGATCTGGAGACAATCCTCAAATAGAAGCTAAAATGGTATGACTGGATGACCCTATCTGATGGGCCTCTTCGCCTGACAAGACTTCCCACCAAGAATCATAGCCTTTCAGAGCCGGAAGGACTCTGAATATTAATCACCCAGTCAAGTCTTCCTGTTTTACAGGAGAGAGTCAGATTTAAAGAGATTTAGCCAAAATCACAGAGCTATGAGGAAACTTAGATGTGATTCCCAGAGCCCAATTTTCTTTTTATCATACTAAAAAATATAAATTTTCATGTTCCCGACTTCACCTCTTGATCCACTGATTTTCTTTGACCAACAAATAGCGAATTATTTACAATCTTCTGAACTCTGTTCCAACACTGACACCTATATATTAGTCATAGCAAAAACTTTCCCCTGCATACACATTCTTGGTTAGTCTAGAACAGTGAGGGCAAACCTTTCAGAGTTTTCAATGATACACACAGCCTGATGTTGCACATGTGTCATAGGTTTGCCAGCACTAGTCTAGAAGGACTGTGTCATAATCCATCCAGTCAGACGGCTAAAACTGAGGGAGGACAGCGACCCAAACAAACAAAACAAAACAACCCAACAATAGCCAGAAGAGGGTCCATGAAATCATGAGGACAGAAGAGCCTGTAGCCAGAGTCCACCCTCTAGACAAGGGAAGAAGCTAGGCCTTTTCTGCACAGCCCATTCACCATCCAGAAGCCAGCCCCGCTGGAAGAATGTCCTGGCTCACATGGGATAACCAGTCTCTAACTAATATTCCTAGAAAGACAGAAATGGAGGTGAGGGTCCCAGGTATTTGGCAATGGGCCTATAAATTACAAAATGAAGGCGTTAATTTAGTAAGTCTTTAGAAATACCTCTTTTCTCCACTTGAGCTCGCAGAACACCCTCTCGAAGCACTCATGCATGTAATTAAACTGGGGAGAAAAAAAGTAGCAATATTCACTAACTTCTCAAGACCAGGCACTTTAGGGTCATGCCTCTGAACTCCTGCCAGGTCAGCCCATCCCATCTTTCAAACCACTCAGACTACAAAAAACCAAGTTCCACAAAACTCCCATCTGGCCAGCTATTGCTCTCTAGCTCCTTCTAGTGGTAATTATGAGACAAGCAGCATGTGAAATTGACAATTTTAGGTAATGGGCCTAAAGGAAAAAAGGGTGAACCTGGGTGCTTGTATTCAAATTCTGATCCCAAGAAAGCGACATCTCTCTGTCTCTATGTATTTAGCTTTAAAAATAAGCTGAAGCTCACTCTACTCTCCCCACATATCCCTCCCCATGTCCTACTCACGTAAGGTGTGAAGATTTTAACCCATCGGGGCTTCTTTTCTCCTCGTGCATATTCAAAACAGAAGGCCATTCCTTCTTCATCTGTGTCCCACCGCTGCATCTCACTCCATTCAAATGCTATGACCTGGTTCTGGACAACCAAGAGTAAGAGAATAAAGCCTATAGTTTGAGTTGGAGACTGCTGGGGATGAGCTTGGGTGAGGGGGTTCTGAGCCAGACAGCAGAAGGTAAATGAAAGGAAACGTCTGCAACATTTCTGGGAAAGGACTATGACAAAGGTGCAAAAATCAGGGGAAGCAGCCAGTGAACTTGAGGATCAGATCAGTTAGGACCCACTTCTTTTTACAGTTTTGATTTCATCTACCTTCAAAGAGGAACTGAAACAGCAAATGAGTATCAAAAGTATGCATTTGCAATGCCCCTACCCAGCCCCACAACCAACTCTCACCTCCAGCTGTCCTTCCTCAGTGCAAGCATGCAGTTTAAAGTGCGTGATGCTGATGGCTGTGATAACGTGTCCCTTCCTCCTGGAATCACAGGCACAGTGGGGGAAGATGATTTCATTGTAGCCCTCACAAGTCCTTAGCATGTTGAGGTACTAGGGGAAAAGGAAGGGGAAACAGTATTACCAGGAAGTAAAGCCACTGAAGAGCTGCTGAGATGTACTAGCTTACTGTAGTCTCACCCAAGCACCTGACGACCTGGCCTCTGGTCTCACACTTAGCCCAAGTTGGCACAGGACTCTGTGACCTATACCAGCTCCCAGCATCGGCCTTCACACTTCAATCCACAATTATCTACTTACATAGAAGAAAGATAGAAGAGATAATGTAATCCAGACCTGCAGAGCTAGAAAGGACTTCACAAAAGCATTTAGTCTGGTCCTCCATTTTCACTACACCTCAGATATGAGAATCTAATCTATGCTTACAGCTAACAAAGGAAGACACTACTTTTGGTTTGGCTATTCTCCAACTGAAAGTTACAATGATCTCAGTGATGAAGTTACTCATTTCACACTAAGTTACTCATTTCACACTCATAAAATGTTAAAACTGAAAGAAATTTATAAACTAGTCATTTTATAATCGCCAAGAATAAAGTAAAACAATCTTGAGGTCGTAGGTAACAATAATGGGCACAACCAGGGTTGTAACCAGAGTTTAATTTCTAGACCCTTGCTCCATCATCAGCCCCCAAATCAGCCCCACTGACCCCTGGATCTATTTGTATGGCTCCTTAAAAAGCAGAAAACCAAAACCAAATGGCATATACGAATGGCCACGGGTATAAGGCTGTAAGGCCCATCTAGAGGGGACACTGAATTACTGAAGCTAACTCCACTCTTTGTCCCTTTTCTTCCGCAGGTAGAGCAGGCCTGTCTTTACTCAACTCACTGATCTAAGTTGAGAGGTGAGAATGTAAAAGATGAGCAGAAAAGAAATAGGAAAGGGAAGACTGGGGGAAAGAATGATGGAGTCTGTCCCGGTTTCCTCTGAGGGACTGCACTGCGTAAGCACACAAGCAAACAGCCTTGAGTTCCACACCAGGTGCATGCCACACAGGAAGAGCAGGGACGCTGGGAGTGTGTGCAGAGTCCTGGAGAGAAGGCAAAAGCTCAGCACCAGAGTTGACTTCAATGAGACAGCAGTGAGTTTAGAATACACGTTCTGCTTTACCACACGAGAAAAAGAAAGGACACAGGCCACCTTGGGCCTCTGCTGATGAGTGGCACTTAAAGACCACAGCAACTGTCACCAGAAACAGAAGACCTCAGGGCTTGGGCCAGGAGGGGATCATGCACATGTTCCCCTTCCTGCTCCCTTTCCAAACATTTCTGTTTTGGTAAAACAATAGCAACTTTAAGGGGAAAAATTATAAGAGGGTAGCAAGAATACAGAGACAGGATGAAATCAGAATGCCACAGGACTTTACTCATACCATTTTTTCCCTCTCATTTCTCTTTCACTGTATTCTATCTCCCCTTTTTATTCTTTCTATGTCAGTGATAAACATGAATACTGTTTAGTCCTGCTACGGCATTATGAACAAAAAGAAACCCCTGACCCTCTAACTATGACAAGAAGTGGGTCATATGGAATAGGAGAAAATTGAGGTTATAATAAGAAGCAAAACTTGGGGCAGAGAGCAGTACAACAAAGAGTGAATAAGAGTTCAGGCCTGGCTGCCCTGCACTTGAATTCTGGCCTTTTTACTTCCTAACTACACAACCTTGGGCACAAATTACTTAAATTTAAGCAAACTGCTCAATGCCAGGATCCTTAGTTTCTTCTTTTATAAAGTGGAAAATAATAGTACCTACATCATAGTGTTATTTGTGAGCGTTAAATATACATAATACTTGGAACATAACTAGGAATTTGATAAGTGATAGCTAGAAAAAAAATTCTTTTAAAGTTCCATTTCCATTAGCCAGAGGGCTCAACCATTTTCCCTCTTAAGAATGCCCTGTGGGGGGCTGGGGTTTTAGCTCAGCGGCCTAAGCACCTGCTTGGCAAGCCTGAGGTTGTGAATTCGATCCCTGGTGCCACAAAAAAAAAAAAAAAAAAA
>RJWT010008275.1:0-26505 GCA_004365215.1 Cuniculus paca | reverse complement strand
TGGTTACCTAAGGGAGACAAGCTCTCCAGCCATGGTGGCATGTGCAGGGCTAGGTATAGCCCATGCTGGCCACCCACAGGAAGCAAGCTTTTTGACGGGGGCAGCAGCATGCAAGAGCAGGACTAACTGTGTCTCTCTGCCTGTGCTGGCTACCCAATGGAAGCCAAAAACATTTTTTATCATTTCAAAAATGTGTACTTTTTGTCAGACTCTCATATAGAAAATGTAAAGATTTACCATGAACCATTCATAATTTGATACATTATATATTTGGGGGGTATATGAAAAAGTACAGGTAAATAAATTGTTTTTTTCATCTTTAGGGATTTTAAAGAGGTTTACCTGAAGAATATAGAGGAATATGTTCAGACTCAGCCCAGATCTGAATTGTTGAAGATCAACAAGTTCTATTTTCTCCACACACCCTTGTGGCCACCTGAAGTAAACAAAGTAGGAGAGCTACTCACTGATTCCAATTACTTTTTAATCTCACCAGAAATTATTTCAATGAACATCAATGTTATTGGAGAATAATGTTTCCCTTTAGAAGAGCATCAGAGACTAAGGAATATATCATGGTCAGTCAGAACCTAACTTGAAGTTGGATCAGTCAGAATCTGCCCTGTTATTCTCCTTTGTTCTCATTTTTTGAGGGGTAACCATTTGTCATTTTCTTTTGTATCCATTAAAGCAACTACCTAAGAGTTGGATTTATTTTTCTAAAAACACAGGCAGATCCAGCTTCTGGTAACTGACAGCGCAGTTGACAACCCACACCATGGTTCTTTTACAGCCTTCCAGGAATCATGTATTTCTCATCTTTTTATCTATTAACCTTTCTGTTCCCAAACTATATTTTTCAACAAGTAAGGGCCATCAGTTGCTCAAGTGGTTTGGGATATTTATTAAAGGACTATGTACTGTAAACAGAAAGAAATCTCAGTGGGTTTGAGAAGATTAAGAAAATGGTATTATTTTTACAGATAACAGTGTCCTCAGATTTGCTTTTCTTGATGACTTTTCAGAATGTCCGAATTTGAAGTGAAGATGTTGGGCTGAAGTTAAGGAATCAGTGACATATTCAATGTAAAACAAAAAAAAAAGCTTTAACATAATGCCACAGTGTGTGTATTAAAAGATGAAAAATTATGATTTAAAATTGAGCATCAATTGAATATGATAGGTAAAATTGATTGTTACTATTAACTAGTTTCTGCCCTTGACAATTTGTAAGCCCTTGTACAAATGATTACTATAAAATAGAAGTAAAATGGCATTTGGAGTTCTTATGACAAATACAAATATAAATATCCAGTTGATAGAATGTTCTTGATTTCATAAAATAAGTCTGAAGTAAAGTTATGATTTGCAAGTCATCAGAAAGTCTGTCTTTCATGAATTTAGATTGCTGAGAGAAAAAAGGCTTGAATAAAGAATCCTTAAAAATTTCTAAGACAAGAAAAGAGGCAATGTTGAGAGAGTGCAAATTGTTGGAAACAAATAGAATTGAATCTGAGTTCTGCTTTATCCTCTGTAAAGTAAGTTATTCGTTCTTTTCTACTAAAAGTATTATAAATAGTAGATACATGCAAACATCTGGGATGTCTGAAATATATATATCTGGTACCTGTTGTCATTTCATTACAAAAGGAATTGCCCATTTAGAACCATCTTTGTGCCTGTCCATTAAACCAAAATACATTCTGAGAAAAATACCACATTTGAGGGCCAAGGAAAAAATACAATGATGGAGAATGAGAATATAAACTCATGATCAAATTTAAAGAAAAAAATTACTTCTAAGAATGAATCAGTAATATTTAGAATCAAATATTACAGAAAGGACAGGAAAGAGAAAGGCACCTCAGAACTTGCATAACGTCTTATTTAATGTTAATGAAGAACATATAAAGCTATGTTATATCTTCTTTATAACAAGCTTTCTTCATTATTAGTTGACTGTGTAAGGGTATATATTTTATTTGTACAATTAAAACATAATGCTGAGAAAAGATCTTACATAAGTATCCTAGTGCTACCAAAAACTGTACTACCTAGTGGCTTAAATGACAGAAACATATTTCGGATGTGGGCCCTAAATATCTGAAATCAAGGTGTCAGTTGATTTGGCTTTTTTTCAGCAATATGTGGAAAAATTCCCATGTATCCCTCTAGCAATTAATGAGTTTCTTCCAATCCTCCACTTTCCTTGACTTTTGGATAGGTCAGAATTTCTATAAGCTATCCCGTATGTACATTTAGCATCCACATTCCAACTCTTTTTTCAGTAGTGTGTGGAGCCCACACTAACTGTCTCATCTTAACATATTACATCTGGAACATTCTACTTTTAAATTAGAGCACATTCATACGTCCACACACTAAGACCCAAGGAATCCAGCTAAGGGCTTGGATCCTGTGGCAACATCCTGCATGAGTCCAGCGGAAGACCCAGAGCCCATGACAATGTCTCATGCAAGTCTGTTTCACAGATCTGTGCTGGGAAGGACCAAAGGTCAGCAGTGGAAGCCAGAATGTCTGTGCTGGCAGGATGAAGGATCTGTGCCAGCAGGCTGAGGGTTCTGCACTGGAGCTAGGAAGTGACACTCAAAATAAGGACCAGGGCTCCCCTGAAAAGTACCTCTGTTATTCTTAGTGACAAAGTCCTGAGTGCTGCTAATGATGAGAACAGTCAAGTTCATAGCAGGAAAGAAGCTCAATAAGCTCCTCCAGGATAACCAATGGCAATGGGAGAACCAACAGCACTAGGGAGAACCCACAGTGCTAAACTCTTCCTCTCCAGGTTTCCTTTATAGCTCAGCAACCATCCTTAGGTGGGCCATCCACACAAACACCATGCTGATTCATTTCAGTTGGTATTACAAGTTGACCACCAGTTATCAATCCATCACACAAATGAACCTCATATTTATAGCCAGGCCAAAAAGTATTTTTTAAATGCTGAGAGTGGTGGCACATGCCTGCAATTCCAGCAATCTTGGAAGGTACGGCAGGAGGGATCACAATTTTGAGTCCAGCCAAAGCAACACAACAAAATAACAAGATTCTTTTTCAAAATTTAAAATATAATAAACAATTTTCGAGCATGTAGTTCAGTGTGAATGAACTGGGCTCTGTCTCCATTTATACATACACACACATGAGTACATACACAGAAGAGATAAAAGAAATAAGACACATTTAATAATACATTTCATTTATTCCATTGTTCCCAAAATACTATTTTTATAATCTCTAAGCAATATAAACATTGCTAAACTAATTTTCATAGGCTTTTTTCATTATTAACTTTTTGGAACTGTGTAGGAATTTATTTTACATATGGCACATCTTGATTCAAACTAACCACATTTCCAGTACTCATCAGCTACGACTGGTTAATGATGATTGCACTGGACAGAGCAACTCCAGACCAAAAGTTGTTCATTTCTTTGTAATACATATTAAGAATTCAATACTTTATTTCATTAATATTTTATGCTCCTGTAAACCACACATTGTACAACCTCCTGACCAAACAGTGAGATAGCAATATGTTAAGTATGTCCTACAAAAAGGCCGGGAAATTTCATGTGCTGTCAGTGTGAGTGGCATGTGTGCATGGACTGTGCTGTTGTCATATGTGAAGACTGGCTTGGCTATGACAATTGAAGCATAGATTATTTTTGTTGTACAGATCTGTTAGTATTTGCATTGTAGTTTACATAACAATTTATTTTTGTTATACTTTTTGTACACCAAAAAACAATGGAAGTTGAAAATTTTGAATGTTTTAATAAATGCTCAATAAATATGAAAAATTCAATATTTTAAAATGTATGTTTGCTAAATGATTAAAACATTGTTCAATACTTTTCCATAATTGCAAAATCATTAGCAGTTATTCCATGATTAATTAGTTTCTGAGTGTTGATTACTGAGCAAAAACCCCCAGAAAATCATATATAATTATATGTATCAATAGACCTCATCTTCTTAATAGTTTACTCATACATTCAAAAATGTTAAGGATTTAATATAAATTAGCCATAATATCCAATATATTCATTTTTTATAAACTGATAAAAGTTAAAACTGTTCATTTAGCTTCAAAAAATAAGCTTACATATATTCTTTTTTTAAGAAAACATTAGTAATAACTATTGTATCAAATAGTAAGCAGTGGGTTTCAATGACTCCTCTGCATTTCTGAGTTTCACTATAAGAGTATTTTATTTAATTTTTCACAAGGTATTTCTTTTTTTATCCTAAGACCAGAGTACAACTTGTAAGCCTATAACATCTTCAATTGCTTCATAAACTATACAGGAATCACTTCTTTTATTTCTAATACTGAGATTTGAACTCTGATCCTTTCATATACTAAGCAAACACTATACTACTGAGTTGCATGCCCAGCCTTGCTACCTCCCATTTATAGAACCCTGTTTCCAAATAAGATTAAGGTGAATACTTCAGAATAATTTCTCCACCCCAAGATATTAATCATCTGAAGTTCCAAAGCTATATGTAGTAGGATTACAGGTAACAGGGATTAGTTTGAAAGCCAATATTCTGCTACCTATATAATGTGCCTATGCATTTGAACATTTATTAGCTGGAGATATATGGAACAATTATTTTTTAAAGTTTTTTGTACAATATAAATATTAATACATTTTTATTTATTCATTAAACATTTAGTAAATGTACATAAGAATTTTATGCAGTGTTTTTTTCAAGTTTTACAATTGTATTTTTTCTAAACATTTTCCAAAAGTACATATAAAAATGAAAAACATATATTAGACAAGTTCATCTTAAAGTCTTTTGAAGAAAAAAGACAGTCTTGGGCTTGTACAGGTGAGAGAGCTCTAGTTCTTTACATTAGCATTTAGAGTTAATTTGTGCTTCTGATATCAGAAAGCTTAATAGCATTTTAATTAAAACTATACAGATCATAAACTTTAATTATTAGTTACTACTAAAATGTATGTGAGTAGCATAGAAATTGTCGCCTGTTTTTTTTTTCTTACTTTCCACTTGATGTTAAGGGAAATTTGTCAGCATTTTTATACACATTTAATGCTTGTCATTATTTATTTAACTCAGTAGTAAGTGCAGATTTTTCTGTTCTAGTAGAAAAAGCTTAAATTTTGTCAATAAACATCCTTGCTCATACCAAGTTCCGTATAGCTCCACAAGAAATGATTAATAAAACTGACCAGATACATTGAAATACTGTAGATGAATATTCACTGTTATAACTACACCATGCACTTCTTCAATATTATTTGATAAATTATCAGATCAGACTTGCAGAGGGACATTCTCAAAATACATAGGAACAACCTGCCAAACTGTGCTGCCAGTTTTCTTAGTTATATGAATTAGAAAAATTTCATTTGTTTCTTGCATAAGTTAGGAATAAAAACACTTTAGACCTCAAGAAAGAAATAAATGAATTCATAAATATATAAGCTATAATAGATTTTGAGCACCTATAAAAATTTGCTCATATTATATCTCCTGTAGTAATATACAGTAACAATTATTGAGACAAAGTACTATGTAATTTGGTTAAAAAATTCAAAAGGAAAGAGAAATTCTATTATTTTATTTTAAAATGAACTCAATTAACTTTTAACTTCATAAGTTGCACAAATAGAACATATTGAAAATGCATACCAGGGCTGGGGATTTAGCTCAGTGGCCTAAGCACCTGCCTGGCAAGTGTGAGGTTGTGAGTCTGATCCCCAGTGCCGGAAAAGAAAAAAAAAAGAAAAAAAAGAAAATGCATACCATTTGATTAAATGTCTGATGTAATATTTATATTAGTAATGGCAAGAATAGTAGTTGGCTTATGAAGCTACTGTAATATTGATTGAAAACTGTCAAAAAAGTACAAGAATAAAAAAGTATAGGCCACTTTAAGAAGTTACAATACATTTTTTGATAAATTATTTGATGTATCTTGTGTCTAAAATGTTTTCATAACAGCAATAAGACCAGAAATCCAGTAAATACCAAGCTCAAGAGGTTTCTGCTAGAAAGAAGGACTACCTTGGTTGTTGGACTACAAATGACATATGATATGGCTTGGCAAAAAGTTTGTCTCCATTTCATTCATGTCCAGAGACTTGGCCAGAGACTGAGATTAAGAGTGGAGAACCAATTAATCTGGCAAAAGGAATTTCAAGGCAGTCAAATGTTGAGGCAATGGCATGGCTATTGTTGGAGGCTTTTAGCCAGATTTATGCTGTGAATCAAGAAGAAAGAGCCCAGTAGAATGATTTGAGGCATCTTGAGTTTGGCCAGAAAGGAAGTTCCAATAAAGTTTTAGACTGTAGAGCGAGAGCTGAGGAAATCTCAGTTGTTGAGAAGGAACAGTAGAATGTAAAAGATGGCCTGAAGGCATCACAAATAGCAGCAAGTCTTGAACCTTTTCAGTCTCAGAGCTGAAAAAGAGAAAGACTTTGCTTTGAGGTGAAAGCCACAGAGCACTATGCTCTAGAATGATGGAAGCATGGAAACTTTGGTTTCTATGTTGGAAGCATAGAATTTGATTCAGAGTGCCCAAAGATCAAGCACTCAATCCCTGCACCAAAACAGAGGAGAACCTGGAAACTGCCTCACTTGGCAGCAGACCATCACCCACATGATGCTGGTTTTAGGTGCATATGAATGCAAGAATTCTGAGGTTAAAAAGGCTTCCACCAAGTTTTCAGAAGGTCTGAGAGGCCAGACAGTGTGCCTCTGAGAGGAAAATGTGTGAAACTCTGAGTATGAAACCAAAGGTGCAGGGGAGACCTCAGAAGTTTGGAAAAGCCAGGAATGTGGATTGTCTAAGGAAAGATGGAAGAAGAGAGCAAAGAAGACCTAAGACAGAAACCGTGGGTGCTGCAACCACCAGAAGTGCCACTGGGGTGGAACCACACAAGACCTCTGGAGCTAACAATTTGCCACAGATTGCTTCAGATGCTCGATGCATAAATACGGGATTAACATTTGTCCTGCTGTATTTTGGACTAAATTTGGTTCCAATGCTTTGTATCCTCCTGTTTGTACCTTTTGGAATGAGAATGTTTTTCTTGTGCCATTGCATGTTGAGAGTGTGTAACTTTGTTTTCATTTGTACAGGGGATTACAGCTAAGAGTTTGTGTTACATGTCAGAACAGACTTCAGTCTGGGACTTTTCAGCAATGCAAAACTGTTAGGACTTTGTCAACTCTTGTAGCTAGACTAAATGACTTTCACATAAAGGGATGTGCATCAGTCTTTGGGGGGGCCAAAGACAAAATGTTATGTTGCTAATGTAATATAATGTTGATACATTTAATGCTGGTTTTTAAGGATTGTTAAACTGTGTAATAATGTTCAAGTTGCAAAATGTTAAGAACAAGCATGTCCTGTATCTGGAAACTTGTTTAAAGAAATGTGTTAGGTTGCCCAGTTAATAAGGTGTGGATTTCATGGTTGATATATTGTGTCAATTAGAGAAGTTTAGAAATTTAACTAAGAGACTCAGCAGGGAGCCAGGATCCTTACTTTATAAATATCCTCAGTCTGTGCAAAAGTAGGGCACAAAGGTGGAATGAGTCCTACATCCACCTTGTGGGGAGCAGCCTGTTTACAATATAAGGGAGGAGGAGAGGTTTTTTTCTCTCCTCTTTGCTCTGTTTGCTTTTGCTGGCTGCTGCCTTGAAGTGTTGCCCTTGTGCCATGCCACCCTGCCTTGAAGCCAGTTGACTATGGACTGAAACCTCCACAAACAGTGAGCTAAATAAACGTTTCCTTCCTTCATTTTGGGTGGCAGGTATTTTGTCCCAACAAGAGAAAAGTAAACAAGACAGATACCATACATTTTCTGATAAATTATTTGATGTATCTTGTGGCTAAAATGTTTTCATAAAAGTAAAAAAGTAATAGCTTATTGTTAGGAAATCTAGTTCATAAGATGCCACAAAACAAACTAAAACATAAAATCATACTGATATGAAATTTTGACAGTGTTTGAAATCTACTTTGAACAGTAGTAAAAAACAAGTAATAAGATCCATATCTTTATCTGGGAAATATATCTACATAACATTTGTAAAATTTATAGTTGAAAAATAATGGGAAATCTTAGAAGCATTTCTCTAATTAGAAATATGATAATGATTTACAGACTTCAGAAATGAGGTTTGAAATATGCCAATGTCATAATGATGCCTGTAATTTCAGCACTCTGGGAAACCAACACAAGAGGTAGTGAGTTTGAACCAAAACTGGAAAAGTTTGCCACTTACATCTTGTCTCAAAATTGAAAGAAGAATAGTTCAGTGTGTAAGCCTTAGTTCAGTCCTTAGGAAACATGCACACATGCACACACACACACACACGCACACAAACACACACAGCACTCAAATTAGTATCAAATAACTATATCTAATTCAATAATGCAGTAGAGTCACATTAGAGCATACCAGTTTGCTATAAAATGCTGAAGATCTCAGTGCAGCAAGACAAAAATAAATACAGTTAATATATATAACAAGAAAGTCTAATGTAATGTAAATCTTACTTGAATCAATGAATTCAATATTTCAGTCAAGAGGAAGATCAAAGACATTAGCACCAATGTTCTTCATTTGTGTTGAACAAGAAATAAGGTATTTATTATAAATATAAAATATACATCAAGAAGTATCTTAAAATGAACAAAATATTTAGGAAAGTATTTTGGGATATAAAATAAACAATTCGATTTAATAGTTATCTCTAATAATTCCAGAAGGATTTTATGATTATTTTAAAATTTTGTGAAAGAAGAAAAGTTCACATATAGTCAAAAATTTTCTGCAAGAAACAAGAAGTTCAAAAGAAAGACATTCCTACTAGATAAAAAGACACATTACAAGTTTATCATGATTAAAACATGATGCTAACATGTATGTAGGCAAATAAACAATGGAATGAGCTAGAAAAAGAGACTCATATCATGGGAAATTACGAATGACAAAGGTAGCAAGCAGAACCAATCAGGGGGAAAGAATTATTTGCTGGAGATGAGAAAATTAGCTTACTGCTTGCAGATTAATACATTAAATCATAAGATAACTTCACAATCCAGGTGCAATAGTGCATACCTGTATGCCAATGCTTTGCGAGGCTTAGCCAGGAGTACTGTGAGTCCTGGACCCAGTGTGAGCAATTTACTGACTTAGCAAAATATTATCTGTTGTGGTTTGTCTGTAGATGTCACCTCAAAGCCTCATGAAATTTTAGATGGAGCCTTTTCAGAGACGACTGAATCTAGAGTTTTTGATTGATTCATGGTGTAATGCTGGGAGTAAGGGTAGATGATTGCTAGATCAGCCCACTGATATATTGGCACCATCCTAATCCTAGTAGATTGGATACAATATAAGGAACAGAAAGAGTTTTGTCTCCCCTTCCTGTTCTCTGTCTCAAAGAACTGTTTGTCGTCTGAGATGCCCCTCTGGCAGGCTACCCTGTCTTGCAGCCAGGACTGAAACCTCTAAAAACTGTGAGCTAAATAAATCTTTTCCCTTTTAACTTTGGATGTCAGGTATTTTGTCTCAACAATAAGAGA
Source organism: Cuniculus paca (assembly GCA_004365215.1). NCBI lineage: Eukaryota > Metazoa > Chordata > Mammalia > Rodentia > Cuniculidae > Cuniculus > Cuniculus paca. The sequence goes on along the minus strand of RJWT010008275.1, from coordinate 16,906 downwards.
AAAGTAACTAAGACACTGTCGAAAAATATATTTTTAATTGGTACATGTTTGCAGTCTTTATGATGTTCCTTGTGGAGAGTTAATACATGTACATAATGCATCTTAATTTCTTTTAGGGTCCCCTTTGTCTGTCTCTCTTATTTTTAATTAAGTTTATTGGTACATTTTAGGCATACATAATGACCACATTCATCATAGGAAATTTGTCCCTGTATATGATACATCTTATTACTCTCCATTTCCCTACTCACTTCAATCCCTCTTCCTTCCCATCTCTTGATTACTTTCACATTTGAGAAAGATGTATCTCTCTACCTCATAATATATAACTTTTATTATTTTCTTTTTTATATTTGGAATTCTCATATAAGAAAACCAAGTGATATTTAAGTTTGCGTGTCTGATTTATTTCACTTAGATCATGATCTCAAAGTGCATCCATTTTCCCACAAGTGATTCAAGTTTATCTTTTTATGGTAGAATAGTATATTGTGTGTAAATGAAACATTTTCTTTACCCATTCATCTGTTTATTAGTATATAAGCTGTTTCCAAGACTTAGCTATTAAGAATTGTGCTGCTGTAAATATACATATGCATATTTTACTGTACTATGATGTCTTTTAACACCTTGAGGAAGATATGGCAGAATGTACCTCATAGGGAAGGCTCTATGTCCAGTCTCCAGTATGGAGGGAAAAACAAAACACAGACAAAGAAAAATGAAACTGACTTCACAAGAGTAAAATATATATGAAGACAAATTTACAGAACTTTATAAAATAAATATAGTACATAGGATTAAAATAGGGAGTGACATTCTTATTTAAAAAGCAAAATAGCAGCAACAAAAGGAAAACTACTTTGATTTTAATTATACATTGGAAATATTTCATTTTCTACGAATGATTATATAAAAATATATAAGTAATGGAGAAATTTGGAGAAAATTGTTGCAACATAGTATAATGACATAGGATTAAACCTTATATATATTAAAATCTATACAAATAAACATGACTTGATAGATAATTCACAAAAAATAAAATGGCTAGTGAACATTTAGTAAAAGTTCAAGCTTATTAATAAAAGTAATATATATTAATACAATAGTTAAATATGAATTTATATCCATCTGAAAGTCAAGAGTATCAGTTCATTGACAAAAATTGGTTACAGATTGTGTGAAAAATTAAATTCTCATTCATTGTAAGTAATAACATAAATATTCACTGTCACTCTGAATCACATTTAGGAAATATCTTAAACTATTCAGTAATTCCACATCTCTTGCATGCATTAGAGAAAAATTTGAAAAGCTACAAATATACACAGGGAAGACACTCACTTCAGTATTGTTTGACATAGTAAATTCTGAAATACTTTCAAAGATTTTCAAGTGAAAAATAAACAAAATGTAGTTTAAAATATTAACACAATGCATTAAAAACAGTAAAATGTCTACATATATCCTATGTAGAAGTTAAAAGTAGAATATTCAGTAAAGACCAATAAGAAAGAATATTCATTGCTGAATAATAAGAAAAATATGCATAAAGCTTTGTTACTTTATTGTGTGTGAGGTTTAGTTGGAGACTGTGGTTTCCTTATAATAATTAAGGTGAAGATAAAATACAATCCAATAAGTGAAAATAAAACAGAAAAAATGTGTATTATAAATTGCAGTTTTGGATTAATAGAGTGGTGTGTGACTGATTTAAAAACAAAAACAAACTGGATAATATATACTTGGGCTCAATTTATTTCCCATGAAAAATCCTAGTTGAACATTTACCCAGGTATTCTTATGGTAATTATTTATCTGATTAATTAAATTGAGGTATGGTTCAATTCTATTGACTGATATCTAATGATTTTGATCTAAATATTATTTTCTAAAAATTTCAATTATTTCAAAGATCTGTAAGGAGAAGAAATTCTATATTTTACTGATAGGTCAAATTTCCACTTAATGTTTTGTATATGAAATATACAAGAATAGTCTGTCCCTAGTTGACATTTTTAGCTAATTGGCCTACCTATCTGCATCACAAAGATTTATTTGTGTGGATTTTATCTTTTGTTACTAAAGCAAAGAATAATTAAAAAAGAGAAGGTCAAAAGGAAAAATATGGTTCACCAAAAAAATGATATATATGGGATAATTCTAAATTTGATGAATTATATCAAATAGGCACAAAAGACTTGTTTTGTGTGATCCACATAATTTGCATTAGCTTACTATCATCAAAATATGGCTGCTTTGCTTTTAAAAATGCTTTGTTTTCTGTCGATCTTCAGATTTTTGATAAGCCTATGTTCCATAGAGATCAAACTGTTTTTAGTTGTATATAATGTCTTTCCTGCATGAGTCAATAGACACAGATGATCCATAGTTCTGTATATTTTTTTCACAGAAATGAGGCTTTTTTCCTAAAGATGATAAAACTCTTGTTATAAATGGAAGAATAGAATATTCCATATTTAAGTCATGAGATCATGGAAAGGGCGTTATTTCATAGGCTACAGGAAACTTCTGTGGGGAGTGGAAGCAACGATGATTTTTCAAGAGAAAAATAAAACAGGAGAGTTTTTCCAGAGAGCTGAACCTGAGTCATGAAGCACCGTATTTATGAGGTTGAAAAGTCAACTCTTCTCCTCTAGGAAGCCAGTATTTTACCCAAAATTAGAGTAACTTGAAAGGGTATACATGAGATAGTTCACCCATTTTACTGACTTGTCTGTTTTCTCTGTGGCCAAATGCATTCTGAATGAGAATCAGTTGGTAGTAATTGAAATGGTTAATATCTGGTGCTAACAGTCAGTACTAAATGAATACGAAAAATACTTGAAATGCAATAATGAAAGTTTCATGAGATATCAGGGTCTGAAATCTACACGATTTTAATTTATTTAAAACCCTAAATCAAATGTTACATTATGGATATTCTTAAAATCTCTGTAGACACTTTTTATTAATCTATGTTACTAAACTATAGTAACAAAACATTAAAACCACAAAATAGGGACATACTTCAAAAGATAGAATGGTTATTTACCTCAGTGTATATGAATAACTGAAAAGAAAGATCACTGTTAAAATTTTTATTTCAATATTTGAAGATTTTGATGCATAATGGCTTATAAAATGGAACAACACTAACACACAATTATCCCTCATTTAGGAGAGTGTATTTCAAAGCAAAACGGAAAAAGCAATTACCTTTTCATGCTCAACCAGGGATGGTGCACTGGATCTCTTTCCTGGATCTATGCCAAGTTGACAATAATTATTATTCTGAAGCAAATTCTGAGAGCAGCAACTTGGCTCTAGCAGGCTGTGATGTAGCCAAAAATTGAAGCAAAACTTCCATCTCTGTCATTCTCTCTGGCTTTCAGAAATACGACGAAAAGTGTGAAAAGAGCTTTTTAAAAATTATTGGATATATCCCTCCAGATGACAATTCGATGAATTATAAGGCTAACACATCAATGGCAAAAAGTGAGGTCAGTGTTGTAAAATTTGTATCCACCACTCTGTATCCCATTTTCTGTACATACGTGAAATTCAAAAAATCTTTTCACAAGAGTTTCATTTGTGACTCCATATGGGTGACCCCAAAACCAAACCCTGACTTAATGAAGTAGTTTCCTTGGTAGGGGATGTCAGGAAACTTTCACAGGGGATTATGGAAGTGAGTCAGATTTCTAGAACTACTGCAATAAACTACTTGAAACTCTGTTTAAAAGAAACTTATTTTATCCCTAGTCTTGAAACCTGGAAGTCTGAAGGCAAGATGTTCTCACAATCATGTTAAGTGCAAAAACTCTAGAAAAAAATTCATCCTTCCTCTTTCCAGTTCTGGTACCTCCTGACATTGCTTGGTTTATGTTGTATAATCACAGTCTCTCTCCTTCCCTATAGCTTCTTCCTTCTCTGTTTGCTTTTTTCAGCTACCGGAAGACCACATCATTGGCTTTAGAGCCTACTCTAATCCAATGTGATCCAAATCCAGATACATATCTAACCCTCTTTAAGATTACATTCTAAATTTCCAAGTGGCTATGAATTTTGGGTAGACACTATTCAGTGACTATAGGAAAATAGCCAATGAACTGTGTGCTATTAAACAAGTTACCATAGTAAGTATCTGGAGCTCATTACTAATGGCAAATTCTAAGAACCAGTGGAGAACTGGAATCTCATTCTACAAAAGGAAGGAAAGATTGAGTTTGAGCAATTGGTTGAAATTGCACAATATGAGGAAGTGGAGGCAGATCCCGATGATCACATTCAATGTACAATGTGTTCCATTGAACAAAGGGAACTTTATGGCCAGTAGATGCAGACACTAGCAAGTGAAATTCTTCTGGGCCCCATGATGGTAAGACTTTGGGTTATATGGCTGGGAGCTTCTGCTACAGCCTGTTGCTTACACAGACATCATACCCACCCATCTCAACGTATATTCCCTTCCAGGGAAAACATTTAAGAAATTTTAGTAAATGAATTAAATTACTAATGCAGAAATATTCAACATAGAAGTATTATGGGAGAAGAAAAGCCATTCTTAAATTCTGATCAACTTTTTTAAAGGCATAAGAAAAAGATAGATGATAAAAAAGTAGACTCTACTTGGTTTTGAGTTTAGACTATCAGAGTTATGTTTGAATTAGATTAGTGAATTATAGTAAAAGAAAATATTCCCTTATTTTATTCCTTCATAACCTCAAAAATCAGTATAGCACTAACCATTTTTATAAAGGAGTACAGGCCATATCTAACAAGTTTCCTGATGGACAGAAAGTTATAAAAACCTTGCTTATATACCAATCGAAAAACTGAAACAGTAATTTGTGTTGTTCTTTTATAAATGACACAGAAATATTATACTCCTAGAATAAAAATATGTAATATGGGAGGGAAACATATCCCTGGAGACCTGAGTTGTTGTAACTCAAGAAGTTCTTTGTTCATAGATAACCTGAGATGAATATTGATTAAGGTCAACTGAAATTGTCTTATAAGTTATGATACAACAAAATTTTCAGTTGCTATCCAAGTTAAAACAATTACAATACTATTTTCTAGTAATCATTCCTCATCTTGACAAAACAATTTGTTGTTTGCCAGACATTTTTCCTTCTTCCAGAAAAAGGGTTGCAAATTCTAAATGCCCAATGAAGAAATAGTACCATCAAGTTTGGAGTGGGTACCACTATCTGCTCAGAAATCTTTGGCAAAAGTTAAAATACACTGCCAATAAGCAAAATGAGCTACATGAACAACTGTGACTGATTTTAGGAAAGAAACAACTCAAGTTTCTCAATCAGTCTATGTCTGTTAGTCTTTTTACATTTAGTGATTGTTTTAATTATAACAATGTAAGACAAGTTAGTCTGCACAAGATCATTCTCAGAATATACTTTAAGTGATCAGGAAAAAAACCTCTTTGCTCCCTTTAAGGTCAATTTTATGTGTCAATTTGACTAGAACACAGTATGTCTAGACATTTGACCAAGTATTACTCTTTGCCCAAGAAAGTGTTTCTAGATGAGAGAAAAATTCTGAATCAGTAGACTGAACCAATATTTCTCTCTACTAAGGGTTGGCTTCACAAAATTAGTTAAGGGCTTTAATAGAAGAAAAACATTGACCTTCCTAAGGGAGTAAGAAGGCTATCTGACTGAATTGAGTGGGTACATCATTCCCTTCTTGACTTCTTGAAACATCATTTTGTTCTGGGTCCAGACCCTATCAGATATGTTCTGAAAATTCACCATCAGTTCTTTCCATTTCAGGAATTTAAACTCACTAAAACTATATAATTAGATCTTCCATGTCTCCAGATTTCTCGCCACAGATATTGAGACTTTTCAGTCTCCATAGTCAGATGAGTTGATTACTTCTACTATGCTTTCTTTTATTTTTTTTTCTTTTTCTTTTTCTCAGAGCCCTAGAATATATTTTATCTGCAATCTGGGATGCTTTCTTAAAAAATACCCAAAAGTGAGGAAGAGGTTTTGAAATCTGATAATGTGTACCAACTTGAAGACTTCTGAAGCAACATAAAAACGTAGAGATTAATTTGAAAAGATTGTTGGTAAAAACATATTAATGCCTATTTTAGGGAGAAGTAAATGAAAATTAAAAAAAAAAAACAAAAAACACAGGTCATGGAACTCTGGAAGAAAGGCAGCCATTACAATAAAGTGGTAAATGGCATGGCTGAAGCGTGTACTAGTGTTCTGTGGAAGGTAGAATTTGAGTCATCAAATGAGGTGCTCAGCTAACAAGGCATCTAAGCAAAATGCTGAAGGTAGAGTCACATTGCTTATAGCAAAATGAAGGAAGAGAAAGAAGGACTCATTAAGCAAAATAGAAATCAGAGCATGCAGATTTTGACAGTTCTCAGTCTGTCCATGTTGTATAACTCAAGATAGCTCGTTCTGAAAAGAACTTTAAAGGTACTGTTGAACCGCATTTTGATAGAGATTAGTAGAAAGTGTAAGGAATATAGAAGGGATTACATCAGCAGAAACACTTTCAACTGGGACCAAAGTAAAAGGAGAAAATGAGAATAATGAAGGAAGGTTGCTAGCGTGTATCGTTTTACAAGAAAATGGCTGAGGAATTTCAAAGACAACTAAGCAGTCATTTGGGTTCCTACTCCTACTAGAGGCACAGGGACAAAGCTACTTTCTATTGTTTTCAGAGATTGGGGCTGTCACAGATCCAAGCAAGGAGTGCTTGACAAGCAGAGAGAGTTGGAGACACCTTCATCTCTGCAAGTGATGAGATCATCACTTTGAGTCAAAGGTATATATATATATATATATATATATATATATATGTGTGTGTATTTTTTTTGAGCCTTAAGAGATAGTGTAAATTCTCTTGCTTACGTTTTAGAATTACATGGGACATGTCACCTCTTCCATTTTTCCCTTTGAATTAGAAATATTCTGTTCATGTCTAGCATCCTATTCTGGAAGCTAATAATTTTTCTGGTTTCATAGATTAACAGTTAAAGAGATCTGCTTTTAGAGATTTAACCTGTGGAATTTGTATGACCTTTCACTAAGAGTGGTTTATTATTAGGTATATTATATTTAATCATAGGTCCATATGCTGGTAAATTTATAATACAATAGGAAATAAAGAGAACAAAAAAATGAAAAAGTAAAGAATGCTGGTCAATTATCAGCAAGAAAGTCAACATAGTCAAAAACAGTACTAAAGATATTTTGATTGATGTATTTTATCAGACAAATCTAAGATACTTAGTTCTAATGCCTTTCTGGTACTTCTGAAATAATATACTCTAGTCTACAGATAAAGACAGAAAAAGTTGCAATGATGCAGTCTCTATTTCTACACTTATTATATAGACACTATCGTCACTCTTTTATGGGGATTTTTTTTTTGATTTGTTGGTTTGTTTGTTTGAGACAGGGTTTCATTATGTAGTTCAGGCTGTCCTTAAACTCACTGTGTAGCCCAGGCTGTGCTCAAATTCGTGATGATCCTCCGGCCTCAGTCTCCCAAGTACTGGGATTACAGGCCTGAGCCACCACACCAAGCATGTATGTTTATATAAATGTATTTTTTCTGAGACAAAATTCAATAACTTTTATCAGACTTTACTAGAATTCATATCAAAAATCTACCATCAACTCCAATACTAGGAAATAGGTTTTCTGGCATGTCACTGGGGCAAAGACCCCTTGCATGGATAACTTTTGGTACCCCTAATATTATACTAATGTGTGTGTGTGTCCCTGTCTTACCCATGTAAGGATGGACCTTCTTTCTAATTTCTATTCTATATGAAATTATCAAAGAAACATGAAAAAAAGTAGAAACAATGGATATTACCAATTGTTAGACACATTCTGCTCACTTGAGAATTAATTCTTCACAGAACACTTTACAGCAGTATTGAAATGTGGTTCAAAAGTCCCAAAGGAATTTCAATTATATTCTATTTGTAAGCAGCTGTCACAGTTTTGGCAAACGTGCCTATGACCTCCCGTTAGACTGCATCTGTTTCTTTAGAAAGATTCTTGGAGCATTTCTTGAAATTCAGGTTGAGCATCCTTAATCTGAAAATATGAAATTCAGAACACTTCAAAAACTTAAACTTTTTAATGTTAGCACCATAAGTGGGAATTCATAAATGATCTCATGTGATAGGTTAGAGTCAAATCACACACTGTAGTTACTGTATAAAATTACCTTTGTGCCATGTGTAATGTCTGTATGAAACACAAATTAATGTTGGTTCAAACTGGGTCTCATTTCCAAAGATTTTCATTATACACATGCAAATATTGCAAAATCCAAAATCTGGAACATTTTCATTCCTAAATATTTCAGGAAAATGATATTCAACTTGTACTAAGAAGTGAAATTATCCTGTTATATTCATTTGGTTGTAAATTTATTTGCATTATGTTTAGGGTAATACTAGTACACACAGATCGTGTGAGGTTTTTCAATAGTTCAGGTCTGTCTAAATTAAGATAATTCTTTGAAACACTTTATTATATGTGTTATTGATCCTACTGGCTGTTGTATCAAGAATTACTATAGCCTTCGTCTCAAATTAATGTTTTGTCTTTTCTATGACAGTTGCTCTACCAAATGTTTAAAAATAAAATGTCCCAAATTGACTTTCTTTAAAAACTTGGTAAAAGGTAGAGATGTATTTGAAATTTACAACTGTTCAATTTTTAACAATCTTTCATCCAATCTTGAAAATAATAGGAAGAACAAAAACATAATGCAGAGGACCATCAGCAATTCTGGGGGCTGAGAAAACTGCTTAATGTGTTATGATTTATTTAACTTAGTTATATAATGTGTTAAAAGTTTGTGTAAGATTGAACTCTCTAGAAGGTTTGAATATTATGCTTGTATCTAAATACTCTATTCTTATTGTCTATTACATAACTGGGACATAATAAGCAGTAAAAAAATACTTGCAAAAGAAAGACATGAGGTGAATTTAAGATAAAATTAAGTAATGAAATAATGTCAAAATGTCTCTAAACTTTTAGACCTTTGGGCCTAACTACTAGAAAATGAAGAAGAAAGAAGTGTCAAAGAAATAAAGATAAACTACATACAAATGTACTACATTTGGAATTATGTTAAAATGCATAAAATGATATGAATTAATTTTTAAGGCTGTCACAGCAAATTACCACAAACTGGATGGTATAAAACACTTGAAATTTATTTTCTCACTATTCTAGAGGCCAGAAATTTTCAAGCGGCTAATCAGTAGGGATTTGCTTTATCTACATTATTTGGAGGAGGATCTATCTTGGTTCTATTTTCTGAGGTGTCCAGACTTTTCTTGGCTTATGGGTAAGTAACTTCAATCTCTGCTTTCTCATGACCTTCTTTTCCACATTGCTCTCTTTGGCACAACTCTTAAAAAGCGATGTTTTCATTGGATACAGGGCCTAACTGGATAATCTAATAGGCACTAAATCCAATAAAAAATATCCTTTTAAGAGATTTGCCAAAATGTAGATATAGATGATATAGATATAGTTATAAATATAGATATAGACAGATACAGTTACAGATATAGGTAGAGTCACCCTCCTTGACACACCAGACATACCCAGCATTGTGCTCCACCAATATTCTGGGCAGATCCTAAAGGTAATCAAGTTATTGCTCCACTCTAAGAATAACATCCCATCTCTTGTCAACAAATTTCCTTAAAGAATATTTAATCTCCAAATAAGACAATAGGAAGATCAAAATTCTGCCTAACATAAAACAATTATCTTTCATACACCTAGAAATGGAACAATCCCTTCCCCAAATTCTCAACAGTTGTAGCATTTCTCAAAACCTCAAATCAAGTTTCTTCCAAGATTCAAGGCAAATGAAGAGATTTAATTTGGCTTAGGGTTTCAGAGGATTCAGTCTATAGTCAGCCTACTCTAAAGTAGAAACATGAAACAGAAGGTTATGGCAGAAAAAGTTCTAAGTTCTTGGTGGTGAGGAAGCAGAACACTGGAAGGACACCAGCCAGGAAGCAGGTGAGGATCTGTTCGCCAAATTTATGCCCCCATCACTCACCCAGAATTATATTTCACCAATTTCTTGAGAGGATTCTAAAGCCAATCAAGTTGACATTACCCACTTCGATGCAGTATCCACAGGTTCTGTGTTTTAGAATTTGAGCATATATTTTGGTAGGTTTCACCATCAATCTACAGTATGTGCAATGGACATTTGAATCTAAAATCCAGGAAAGGGTTCAGGAATTGGGATGGTTATTTAGAAGTTGTACATATGTATAATTGTTAATTTCTCTTTTTCTGGGTTTTTCAATGGAGGAAAATTGAATCTTAATATTTATTTCTGGTATATTTTTCAAAATTTAGTGTATTTTAACATAGTATCATGCATGTCGATTATGTAGCTGAACCAGTACCTTCATGAACTGGGTTCTGTGGGAGTCATTTGGGAACATAAAATTTTATATCATTTAGTAGTTTGTCACTATTTGGAAAACTCCTTTAGTGAGGGAGTAAATAATAAAGTCATGACATAGTCACTGTAATGGATTATATAATTGGATAAAATTGATTTTGATACAAACAGTCCAAGATTTGAATCTGAATTTCACAGTTTATGAGTTCTTCCATCTTCAAAAGTTCCTAAATACATGGAATTTCTGACCTTTTAGACTAATACACATAGCTCATAAGATTGCTATGTTGATTAAATGATTATTATATTCTAATACATATACATATTTACTTTCTTTCAAGACTAGGTGCTAATGGTTATATAAAACAAACATAAAAGCAGTTATTAAAGAAGGTAATAGAACAAAAAAGTACATAGTAAATAGATGTTATTAAGAAAAGCATTGAGCAAAATTGTGAAGAAAATGAGGTAAGTCTTCAAACCCCTAAATCAGTAATTTTATTTTTCATCATGTTCACTTCACTCTCAGGACCTCTCCAACCTGGTCAGCTAAACAAAAACCCAACCATATTGAGGCATAGCAGTGGTAATTTGTGATAACCTTACCTAAGCTGTTTTGTACAGTACAATCCTGAAATTACAAAGGATGAAGACAATGAAAAAATTTGGTTATTAATTAGGTACATAATACTTTTATTCTAAGTCAACTATAATCATCTGACTAATTGCTCACTTTTAGGAACGGTAATTTTCATACAAAATTCTTGGTTGCCACAGAATTTAATTTTGCCACTTTAAGCAGACAAAAACAGTTTATTAAATTCTTTATCAAAGATATTCTTTTTACCAAAATATTTGGTGACTGGTTAAGTTTCCTAGAAAGAGTCAATCTTTGTAACTACATAGCTAGGATGTGAATAATACCTATAGTGACTGTAGCTAAGTTAGCATGACTTGTGCTCCTCAGCACAGGAATTGTGCACTTTCTTGGACACCCAGATGTCTATCACTGTTTCTGAAAGTTGATGTTCCTCCCAAATGAACAAGAAATAAATTCCATACATCTGTTCCTTGTTCTAGTCATCTGTAAAAGAGTTCAGTGTGCACACATTCCTAGACCTCAGAAACAAAGAAGATTGAGACAGATCAGAAACGCATGTATGAAAATAAACACTTCAAAATGAGGAGTTATTTTAGGTTTTCCATCTCCACATATAGGCAAATATTTTGCTCAATGTACTTAAATTACAGGAAAAATTATCCTACTGTTATTAAGGTATCTAGGAAGTAGAAAACATTTATTATATTTAAATGGTTTTAAAACAAAACAGCAAATGAAGTTCCGTTACCCTGAACAAGTTTTACCTACATGTTAAGAATTCTTTTATAACAAAATATAATTTTTCTAGACATTAGATTTTTTCCAGGAAATTAAAGATGAAATGTTTATAAAGATATAATTTAGGTTTGTATTATTGTGAAGGTTATCATCTGCAAAAATAGTACTGCAAAGATAAGAGACACATGAATCTGGATAATAAATAAAATGCTGAAAAATATGTTTTAAATCATCCAATGACCCTACGATACCTCATAATTTCTTATTATGATTTTGATTATTTACTTTAATAGTAGAACTGTAATCTATTGAGAGCTTTACAGTTTCAGGTCGTCTGAAAAGAGTACTTTAAATGACTTATCCATTACATAATAGTTCAGACCATTTACAGGAATAATCAGTTCTTCAGGATAAATTTCTTCTAGAATAATCTAAATTGATTTTTTAAATGCATTTCCCTCCTTATTTGAGCCATGTTAGAATCTGATTTTTATAATATTCCTTCCCACCAGAATGAAAACAATATCCCACATCAAAATTGATACCTGTTCTCATATTGCATTTCTTGAAGTATACAAAATTTTATCAGAATTCTCTTCTGGTACAATTCTAGAGCATACATTTATTTTAAAAATAAGGTGAAGCAGTAATAAATAGCAAGCAATAAAATATTCTGGCTGAAAAATACAAGTAATATAATAAATCAATATTCAGGTTTATAGTTTAATATGATAAAAATCACAAATATGTATGAAAATTCCAAAAACCTAAAATATACCATGTGTCCCTTTTCACAAATAATTAGCAGAAAAATATAAGTGCATAGTCTTATGCAAGTGTACATTCTTGGGACATTTTCCAGGCACAATTTTCCACTTGTACTGATTATCTACCTGACATTAAAACACATTTTGTGCCACAAATTTTTACAAGTCATTGGTAATTAAACAGGAATCATTCCTTGTGATATGGGACCCTGAATGTGTTTGAAATGCAAGGGAAAGACTTTAATTAACTCCTTATAAATTTATGCTGTGACAAGATATTGTCTGTTCTCTTTTTTCACAGGAGACCTCCTGGAGCCAAAAGAGGCCCAGCTCCAGCTATTAGCTACCTTTCAGTGGCAGCAAAGCTACTGGAGAGTTGAATGGAACCGACCACATCATGCTGCACATAAGACCAACTGCATAAAATATTAATCACTTGAGCACCACATGTGAAATGTTACAAAAGAGAAAGTTAAAGAGTAGCAGAAAAAAAATCACCACAGGATGCCATACATTAGCATCAACAAACTATTCTTAATGGCTAAAGCAAAATGTGATGACTCAAGCCCCACATGCTAATAATTTTCAAACTTCTGTCATGGTTAAATAATGACCTAGTCACAGTAGGATACCTAAAAAGAAAAGGAAGGAGTTCTGTCGTAGTGGGGAGTAAGAAACTGATCCAAGAGCTAAACAGTGATTGAAACAAATCATCAAAAACAAACCAAAATACTAACCTGGCTCTGGTGCATTCCTAAAGCTGAATGTATAATATCACTCTTCTTCAAATTAAAATTACGTTAGCTTTATGATTCAAGCCAATTAATCTCACATTAATTTGTTTAATAAGTAAAATATCCACATACTGTCCACAATTTGCAATTAAGTACTTGCCAATGATGGGAATTTTGGGATTCTTCTTATTTTTTCCAACTAAGTTATTAGCATTATTTAAAAGAATGTTTCTATTCTTTCCATTTTTTCTTCAATGAAATTGTAGTCATAGGCTTATGAAGATAATAATTGATTTAATTGTAGCATTCCCTATTGAATATTCTCAAAATGCACTTCTTCTGAAAGATTGAATGATGAAATTTTATTCAATCATACACGCATCAATCTTATAATTAGAAAAAAATCTCAAGAAGAGTTCTCCAAAAAATAAAGGTATTTATTTAGAAAAAGCAGAGCACTACAGTGGGAATATTCTGCCATAGCTAACTATAGGCATGTTCAAAAACTTTGAAACAAAAATTTTAAAGACAAACATTGAAAAAAATTTCCATGGTCACAGTGATTTGTAAGAAAAGTGGCATCGGTCTAACAGTTGCTGAGAAGATGCCCTGTAATAGTACTTTTTCTATCATATTTTGTTCCACTCTGTGTAAGTCTGTGTGCTAACAGAGTGTATTTTAATGATTACTGTTAATTGAACATGTGAAAACTTTTATTAATATTCTTCCTTTATGTGCTTTACTGTCATTAGGATTGATACAAATGACTTATTTGATTCCACAATTTTCAGATCACACATTAACAACTTGAAAGAGAAAAATGAACAATGCAGAAATTTGGTTAAAAAAATGAACTAATTCATAGAACAAAAAGTAGCAGCAGATGATGTATGCCTTTCTATGGCATTTATTTTAGGTTAATAAGCAGTGGACAAAATGTATTAAGGATATACCTATTCAGAGTTGCCATCAGAAACTGAGTTAATTTGTCATGGTTACTAAAAGTAAACAGAATGGTAAATAGACCAGAGCACCACATCAATGAAGATGAATTCACAAGTACATTCGTGAATACAGAACTGAATGAACTTGGAGTGATGAGGTGCTGGGGAGATGAAAAAGAGCAATGCTGTGTAGGGATTGCACCAATGCTGCTAATGATTGACAGTTTAATGGAAGCTTAATGGACTTAAATCTCCCTTACAGGAGTCTAAACATCTCGTAAAAATACAGGCTTCTAGACTAAGTTAATGAAATTTACTTAGACCTTAAAAATATTCTTAACTAAAGGCTTCACTTTCTTTTAAAGTATAGGTTACAGTTAGGTGAATTAAAGCAAATACTGCTTTACTTAATGGAAATTAACAAATCAGATCATTAGTTCTATAAGTTATAAGGCAGTATTAGCTGTGCACAACAGATTTCATGGTAAAATAATAAAGTTATTTATACCAAGTATTTACCATTTGGAAAGTAGTATTCTATGAGTTTTATAGGAATTAAATCATTTAAATATCAGTAGTATTTTAATTTCAATGATAATGTTATTTTTTCTGCATGAGTCTCTCTGTCTATCTCTGTCTCTCTCTGCAATTCTCAGTTTTACATGGGCCTTTAGGTTGCCCTTTTAATCACCAGACTTTACAATCTTCCATATTTTATATTTGAGTGAGTTTATTCCTTTCAAGCTACTAAACCACCTAGGATAATAATCAATAAATATTTTCAAAGTTTTGAATGACATAATTACAAATAATTTATGTAGGTAAAATTTAAATAAGGTAGGATAAGTAGTGTTTCCAGGGAGAGAAAATATTAGGGTACCATTTGGTGATGTAGGCCTGAACTCATGATA
Organism: Cuniculus paca; assembly: GCA_004365215.1. NCBI lineage: Eukaryota > Metazoa > Chordata > Mammalia > Rodentia > Cuniculidae > Cuniculus > Cuniculus paca. Next base: position 1,750 of record RJWT010008275.1, on the reverse strand, counting down.
CTGGTGTAAAAAACAAATTTAATCTATGCGAATGGGAATGGAGCTACTTTTTTTTTTATAATTTTTTTTTATTTTGAAAAGAATACAACCAAACAAAATAAAACAGAGTAGAGTCAATCACAACAAAACAGTGAACAGAGTACATGACTTCTAAACAGGGTAAAAAGCAATCAATAATGGCTACCATAATGCCTCTTGTTATCTGCAATATAACTGCCCATACCATCAGGGATAAATAAAATTAAACAAAATAGAACAAAATAAAACCAGTAAAAAAGCAAAAACAAAACAAACAAAGCAGGACAATGTAAGCAATACAGAACTTCATACTAGTAAAACAGCAGTGGCTCCCATAATGCTTCTTGTTATCTTCAGAATAGTTGCCTACACCTTCAGACATAATACAGTCAAACAACACAGAATAGAGTAAAATCAATCAAAACAAAACAATGAAAGTAATATAGAGTTTCTAAACAAGATAATTGGACATCCTCGATGGCTGCAATTATATATTTTGTTATCTTTAAAATAGCTGTCCATGACATCAAGTATAATAAAATCTAACAAATCAGAATAAAATGAAACTAATCAGAACAATGAAGACAATATAAGTTTCAAATCATCATAATAGATTAACAGTGGTCATTTCCTTCCCTTTTTAGATAATTCCGCCCCTTTGATTTTCCCAATATGTATTGTGCATTTTGGATCCCACTAATAACTTTTGTTTGTTATACTATAGAGACAGCATGAAATTCACCCATGTGTCTCTGAAGCATTTCATCCATGAGCATGATCGCCAGTTGCCTCTATCCATCTATGAGAGCCTTGAGATTATCTTCCTTTATAGCTGAGTAGGTTTCCACCACATAAAATACCGTGTCTTTCTTATTTACTCTGCAATTAATGGGCAGGCTACCCCTACTTTTTTCTGGCTCCCTGTCACATAGGGCATTGTTTTCTCTCCTTTGACTTCAGTCTATAAATTTTCTTTTTAGTTAAATGTGTTTCTTGTATAGAGCATATTGATGGTTCCTGTCTTCTGATCCACTCTGCCTGTGTTTCTTCCTATTGGTGAACTGAGGCCCTCTTGCACTGCATTGTCTTTGCCATGCCATTTTCTTGCCATTGGCTCCCTAGATTTCCTCTGCATTCAATCAACTGGCCCCACTTGATGGTCCCCCTCTGTCATTGTTCCTGGGACTGTGGTCATTTTTTTCTTTCTCTAGAATGTCCTTTAGTATTCTTTGTAAGGCTGGTTTGGCGGTCATGAATTCCTTGTGGTGCTCTTTGTCATGGAAGTATCTTGTTTCTCCATTAATTTTGAAAGAAAGTTTTGCAGGGTACATCAGTCTGGGTTGGAAGTGTTTTCTTTCAGGACTTGCAATACTTCACTGCAGCCTCTTCTTGACTTGATGGTTTGTGTTGAGAAATCTGCCTTGATTCTGATGGATTTTCCTTTATAGGTGATTTGTTTCTTTTCTCTAACAGCTTTTAATATTCTGTTCTTGAGTGGAATTTCTGGGATCTTGATTATTATATGTCTGGGTATTATTTGTCTTGGTTATGGCTAGCTGTAATTCTATATACCTCACTTATTTCAATATCACTTCCTTTTCCCATGCTTGGGAAGTTCTCAGAAATTATTTCTGTAAATAGGGTCCTTATGTCATTTGTCTTGACCCCTGCTTTTTCACTCATGTTTTTAATTCTTAAGTTATGTTTCTTTGAATTCTCTTGCAGCCATTGA
>RJWT010008274.1:0-26493 GCA_004365215.1 Cuniculus paca | reverse complement strand
CTATTTTCCTCAATAGAACAGGATTGTTTTATGGACTTTGCAGTGTTTTAATTATGTGTTGTAGCACAGAGCCTTGATGTTGAGTACATTTCTACAAGAGTTCAAAATGGTAGAAAGGATGCTCAAATAAAAAAACACATGGTACTGAGATGGGTCTTGAATTGGTATTTAAATATTGGTCACATCTGCAACTCTTGATAAAGTGGCACACAGCTATATCTGTATGACTAATGAGAAAACTTGGGCTCACAGCAATCCCAGGACTTGAATCTTATCATCTGAGATGTGTTCTAAGGGAGTCCCAATTTTCTAACATTTTTGTTAATATTTTTAGAACAGGTTCAACTTTTGGAATCATCTTCTAATGGCTTGAACCTTTTCATATTATCATGCTTAACCTTTCTTGAGTTTTATGATAGTAGAATGAGCTCATGGATGAGAAAAGTTTTATTTTTGAGTGATTGCAATATATAAAAGCCTAAGATCGTGATACCAGGGAGAACTCAGACTAAATCTATGGAAGTGTGACATGAATGCAATTTATTCCTTTTATTTTTAAATCGAAGGATTTACTGTAAATATCTATTCTATTTACCTTGAACACTTATTGATTGTTGCAGAAAGAACACTGGATTTGGAATATAGAGACCAAAGTAGATTCTTATATTGGTACTTACCAGCTATGGAACTTTTCCTATTCTTTTCTTCCTCCTGCTTTGTCCCAGAGTTTGGTTCCAGTGAAAATTAACTAAGATATTGTCCAAAGCAGTTATATCAAGTTTCACTTCCATTCCCAGGCATCAGAGTTCCTGTGTGCTTGCATCTTTATTGATTGTTGGTAATGCTCAATTTTTGAGATTTGATTTACTCCTGGGTATAACTCATATTTCATTCTGCTTTCATCACCATCTCTCCTTGCTATTGTGATGAATTTCTGCACTAACTACCTGAATCTTATAGGTGAAGAACAAAGTTCTCCCTTCAGACAGCAGTTGCAAGGTCCAGGGTCCTGAAGCCAGTCACCTTACTGTCTAACTGACAATAAATATGTGGTTTCTCCCAACTATTCAGTTTCAGTAATTTACTAGAAGGACTTGCAGAACTCAGGAATGTACTGCATACATGATTTCAATTTTATTATAATTAAAGTGAATAAAAATCAGGACTGATCAAAAGAAGAGACACATAGGCTAAATCAGGGAGGGTCTTAAGTGAAAAATTCATCTTTTCCCATGGAGTTTGTATGTGGCACCTAATACATACAAATATGCTCAGAATTACCTGACTCAGGGAAGCTCATCTGTACTCAGTGTTCAAAATTTCCATAAGATTTCAGTACTAAGCATACTTGCCCCTGTCCAAAGGTTGAACTCAGTCTCCAGCCCCGTTCCTGGTTGGGGTGGATGTTAGGGTGGTATCATGTAGCTCAATACCCTAATTTAACTCTTCAATCTCAAATTTTGTTGTAGTGAGTTGACTATCTTTTGTCTCTTGTCAGAAAAAACACTTCTCATACTAAGATGACACAGATATTTTTCTATATCTTCTAAGTCTTCAAATCTTATCTTCTGCTTGCTGGTCCATTTGGAATTTACTTTTCTCATTGAATTGCAGGGGCTCAGCATCCTCTTCAGTGATTTTAGTGGATTAGATTAGCTAGTTGTTTTATTTGTTTATTTATTTATTTATTTTTTGGTACTGGGAATCAAACTCAGGACCTCGTGCTTGCCAGGCAGATGCTGCACCACTAAGCTACATCCCCAGTTCTAGATTATGTAGTTTTTAAGAGTCTGTGCAGCTTTCATTTCCATGACAAAATATGTACTATTTACATAGCTTTCTAACATTACTGAGAACTTTCCACTTGTGCTGTGTCCAGCACAACTCTTAAAGTTCTGATCAGTGGGAGCATTGAGAAATAAAGGTAAGAGTCAGAATACAGAAAGCTGAGGTCAGGGAGAGCCCTTTTTCTGGATGGGAGAAAAAGAACTGCTCAACCATCACAGTGCATTCATTGAAGGTTGATGTCCCGGGACACCCTTCTGCCTAGCAACTACTTTGCATGGTAGCCACTGGGGCCTTGTGCTCTCTGAGCTGGAACAGCCAGTTCACATGGCTCACCTTGGCTACTCCTTGTTCTCAGAACCAGTCTTACCCCAGCACCACACATGTGGTTGGTCTCCAGCTTCAGCTGCTCCCCACACACTTGTTATTTTATAAGCCTATTATCATCTCTTTACAGTTTTAGTGGGGTCCAGCAATTAAGGTAATGTTGGATGATCACTAAGCAATTAAGATGGATTTAAAGCCATGAAATTTGGCTCTAATATTTACTTCTATTTCCGTATAACTTGTTTGCTAAACAAGAGTGCTGTACTATAAAGATATCATCAGAACTTTTAGTCTACAGGTTTCAAGGGTTTAGAATATTATACTCAGAGCATGAATACTCTTGATACATCTTTTATCAACTTAGTTGGAAATAAATCTTTGCAGCTATTTTTGATGCTTGTATTTGTGGGTAATCTTCAGCTGTTGAATCCAGGTATATACTGGCTATACTTAGTTCAGAAATAAATATTGGAATGTCAAGTCCAGAGACTATGCATCCAAGGTCTCATAGCCAGTGGGAAACCAATCTTTTCTTATATTTTTGTTCATTTTGCAGAGACACCAGGGTTCCAAATGCATCTGTCAGGCACTTGCCTGGTCAATTTATCTATGAATGAATATTCTTATTATCAGCCTCCCTTAGCACCTAGGGTATGTGCCCTATGTAGAAAATCAAGGAGTGATGCATGTGTTAAATAATCAAGGTACTAAGAATGACAATGCTCCTCTAAAAGAATGGATTTGAAGTTCCAATCATGGCTAACTTTCCACCCTAAGCTACAAGATTACCTGTACCCTCTGCATCAGAGATATATCTTCTTTTCTCATGTAATGTCACACGAACACATCATTACCCTCCTCTCTTTTTTCTCTGACAAAGTCTGAATCAGAGGGTGCCTTCAGAGAAGGTTGGGATGATGTAAGAAAGGTGATATTCAATAATTATGACTTTGTTTTTTTTACTTACAAAGTGATTTCTACAGGCCCAGTGATGTGCATGAGAATTCACATTCACTGTGTAATTCAATCCTACAACTCCTCAAGTGAGGATTATTCCTACTTAACACTGAGGCCCAAAGTGTAATCACCCAATAGCTAATGAGCGCTGAGATTCAGTAGTGAGCTGGGATTTCTTCACACTCACGTCTAGTTCACTTTAGAAGTTCTCTTCTCAGAAAAAATGCTTCCCAGTGGTCAACTCTTTACAGAATTTATACATGTCTCAAATTAGAAATAAAAATAAAACAAAAGAAAACACAGCACCAGCTGTATTTCAGAGTCATTAGTAATAATTATATTTGGGTGTGAGATGCTATATCTTGGTGACTGTCTCTGGTCAGCACTTCAAAATCTCAGACACATTGCCATAGTATATGGCACTTCAACTTTCTGAACCTCAGTTTGGCCTTCATAAAAAGGGACAATGTGCCACCCACAGTGTCTTTGTGGGGAATAAAACTGCAGTCACATATAGATTCTAAAAGATTAGAAAGGAAAAAGGGGAGTCAAAGCATTAAACAGCAATCTAGAACTGAACAGTCTGGGTTAGAGTTCCAGATCCACCGTTAACTCACTGTGTGATGACCCTGAAGAATGAATTAAGCTCTTTATTTCTCTGTCTCCTATTTTTGTTAATTAGGAGAAATTATGGCATTAATTTCACGGGGGCATTAGGAGTAGAGAGCAATGCCAAGCACAGAACAACTACTACAAAAGTGTTTGCTGTTATTATTGTCAGTGCTCAACAAGCGGCTGCTGCCCTTCCTTCCCTAATGAGGTGCTTCCAGAAGACCATAGGAGACCCATGCATTGGTCTTCACGAAGCTGTCTGGGTAACGGGAATTATTCCTGATCTCACCAGCTCCTCTGTTTCCAAGAGCTGGCTCCAACTTTATCTGGTCTAGGGCGCCAGGCCTCCTGCTATCTCAAAGGCAGCACAGTTAACCCTTTCCTGGCCTGCTTGGGTGATCATTAACTGCTTAATATGTTCTCTTAATCCAATGCCTCATTAGAGTGAGGTAATAAACCAAATTTACATATCATGGAACCAGATTTCAGCAACTTTTTTTTAACAAAGAGCCCTACAAAGAAAGCTATTACAGGTTTGGATAGATTGATTTTATTTAAAATGGAATATGTATGAAAGCTGGCAGAGTGGTTCTGATATAAATTACTTTGATATATTGAATGCATAGGCAATTTTTTTCTCCCTTTTAGCTCTCTGTGTTCAGTGGAGGTGTGTTGATTTATCTTTTTATCCATTTAAACCTGATGTAGGTTGTTTTTAGCTCTAGAGAAGAAGGGACAGATGGCCTGTGTTGGAGGGACTTGCAGGGGGTGAATTTAAAAAGAAAATGAAAGAAAGAAAGAGAGAAAGAAAGAAGGAATGAAAGAAAGAAGAAAAGAAAAGAAAAGAAAAGAAAAGAAAAGAAAAGAAAAGAAAAGAAATGACTTCTCCTTAAATCTCAGTTGCTACTACCTTGTGAATTCTCCATCTATTAACCCAGACAGACCCACAATAGAAGAAAATAAAAAAGAAACGGAGAAACATCTCACTCAAATGGAAATCAATAAGCAGTTTACTAGGTAGTTATCTTAAGCTCGATTTTGTATAACAAACTATAATTACATAAAGCATCAAGCCATCCTCATGGAGAAACATACAAGGGATACATTTTATTGTAATTTAGTTTGAATTTCTCTTTCCAACTTCTATGAATCCTCTTTTGGGTGTATCTGGACTCACTGAACAATTCATTTTTCAATGTCAGAGTTCTCATTACCCTTGTTACTGCTTTGATACAGTTATTATCTTTGCTTTTAGAAATTCTGGGCATTTTTCTTAAGGTTTTCCTCTAGCATCAGGTTGCTAATGAGGTTTTGTCCCCACATGTAAGCTCTGTAAAATTTCTTCCTTCTAGCTTGATTCCCATAAAATAAAAATGTGGAATTCTAGAGTTGAGACAGTTAAGACTATTTTTATGTTTCCAGACTTCTCAGAGCTTTGACTGTACTGCTTTGTCATGTGGATGTCTAGGACGGTCATATGATGGTCCACTTTTCACACTTCTGATGAGGGACACTGTTTGTCCAGAGCATCCCATAGCAGTCACAATCAGTGCAGAGACTTGGGGACTTTCTCACATTCTTCACAAGACTTTACTAGGTCTTGCCCATCTGAATCTCAGATGTCCAGTCTCTTCCATCTTTCTGTCTACATCCCTGTCTGAGCTGTGGCCACACAGAATTTTTTCTCATCCTTGAACAGATTCTGCTTTCCTTCCCCATGGTTTTTCACATGTTTCCCTTCTTCAAACTCCATTTCTCCTCTGACTCCTCCTGGTAAATTCTGACGTGTTTCAGAACCCAGTGTTGTATCCACCTTTTCAGAGGAAGCTTCTTTCAGCAGAGATATGATGGCTTCTGGAATATCAGTGTCAGCCCCAGAGTCACATGAACACAGACAGGTGTGATAGTCTTATGGGTTTCAGCATTACAACAGCAAGCGCTCATTCTGGGCTATAAAACTTGGGCAGAGCAGTGTACTTAAATGACTTTCATCAGCAAGAATACTTTCTGACTTGGGAAAACATTTTCAAAAGCCACTGAAGACACATATGTTTTAGGTGAATGGTAGATGGCCAATAAGTTGTCTACAAAAGAAGTTAGTGGATTTCTTTGCTTTGGGACTTCAGATGTACGGATTTGGAAGGTCTGAGGAACAAACTGAATTGTTCAAGGAGGAGGAGCTGGGCACTGTCTTCAGAGTCTTCAAAATCAATCCTCCACAGTGACCAGGACTTCTCAAGTGAAAGATAAACACTATCAATATATGATAATCTTAAATTGTTTGTGTATCAGATGAATTTTCCAGTAGTGAGATGCCTCTCTAGCATCTCCTATTCACAGAAATCTAGTAGCAGAGAAGTCTAGAGATGCAGTTCATAGCAATCAACCTCTTAGGAACAAAGCAGTGTTCCAAAGAACAGAGAAAATATGAGAAGGATGACTAAAAAATAAGAATCCGCATGTCTCCTTGAAAGTCACATTCATGTACTTCCCTGTAACAATGCATGAATCTATTTAACCATTGCTTCTTCAACACTGTATGCTATCAAACTACTGAATCTTTGTGTATCTATTAGCTGAAAAATATGCCACCACACTTAATCACTGTTCTCTTTTTATATGTGAAATTGAGATCTATTTTTGAATGAGTTTTTTATACCTTTATTCTTGAACACCAGTAATTTCATGTTTTATCCCTGTTTTCTACCAAAGGTAGAAGGAAATGGACCTTCTATTTCTGTTGATTTTATTAATTTTTCAGCTTATCTTTCTTTTTTACAGTTTATGGTTTTTCCTGAGAATATTTGCTTTTGTTGTCAAATTTGTTAGACTTTAAAAGGGAGTATGCCTCTACACAATGTTATTATATGTACACACACATGCATTCACACTCACATAGAGTAATTGTAGGCATTAGTAAAAGTCTTTGAACCATCAGATATTTAGTTAGTTTTAAATCCTGGGATATTCTATTCAAAATCATAACCACATTTTTTACACAACTGATCGCATATTCAGTTTCTCCACTGACTTGTAAATTAATTTTTATCAAATAGCAAATTTAGAATTCTGTTTTGGGGTAGTTTTGGACTTTCTAGTCCAACTCTTGCACCAGTACTTCCATCCTTTATGATGAGTCAGGGTTGATTCTATCTGATCTACAATGTATGTTTTAAAAATATTTTCTATATCATTGTATTGCATGAATGTGTGTGCTGTGGCTCAAATCAATATAGTCTTTTTCAGTTAAAAATCACAAAGAAGAGGTAAAGAAAACAAACAGATGGTGCATTTTTAGCATTTGAAAGGGCTTTTATTGTGTCATATTTTAAACTTGTTTATATATTTTTATATTTTTTTATTTTATTAATTACTACTTACTGTAATTAAGAAGATAAAATTTGGTAGCAATTAATATTTTGTAAATTATTGCTTCTGTGGTTTGTGTCTAGACGTCCCCCCCAAAGCCTCAAAGACACGGAAGGCAGGCTTTTCAGGGGTGGCTGAACTAGAGTTTGTGATTGATTCATGGTCTAATGCTGGGATTAAGGGTTTGAGTGCTACACTCGCACTAGGGCAGGAACACTGGATACAATATAGGGGACAGAAAGAGGCTTTCCCCTCCTATTCCTTGTTGCTTTTGCTGTGTTTCACCAGCACGAATGGTTGCCCCTCTGCCATGTGCCACCCTGCCTTGGAGCCAGCTGATTATGGACTGAAACCTCTATAAACTGTGAGCTAAATAAACCTTTCCTCCCTTAACCTTGGGTGTTGGGTATTTTTTCTCAGCACGAAAGTAAAGTACTAAGACAATTGGTATATGCATTCACTCAAGGACTAGAGAGCGACCTATTTGAAATTCAGGGCCTTAGAACCCTGATACTAGGATATGAATCTATTCATCCTCAATAACATTGCATAGAATTACATGAGTTTTTATTTATATGTTGTTCAGAAACAATATTGCATATGGATTCACTTTTTAAACTTAGAATGGAGAATTAAGTGCCAATTTTATGCTTAATAGCTGGGCAACCCAGGCAAGTTTCTTTTCTTTCCCCTACATCCTTATTTTTTATAGAAAGGAAATGACAGCATATAATTAAAAAGATTATTATGCATTAAAAGATTAGCTTCAAGTTGCAGACTTAGCCTTTAACTGTGACCTTGGGCAAATGCCTTAAGCTCTCTCAATCTTTTCCTTCATCAATAAAATTGGAGGTAATATTTGGAATAGTAAAACTTTTCTTATATGTCGGTTTCAAGTGATTAATATTTGCAAGTGCACTTTCCAATATACCATACAAAATGCAATTGTGAAAGTGCTAATAGATCTGGTTACTGAGGCAGGAGGAAAGAAGAGTGAGGAAAGTGTGTGGGGTGGGTGTGGAGGGGAGTGTTTTGTTCTGTATTAAGGAAGGCAACATTTTCAGTTATCACATGGAAAGCTTGCTCCTTACTCTAGCCACCTACCATCACGGACTAATTTTGCTCTGCACAGGTAAGAGCCTGCTTAATTTGACCCAGTCACATCTTCAATCTTGTTAAACTGCGTAGCAAAACAAAACCAGCTCCAAGGAAGGTTAACTGAGGCCTTGGAATTGATTGAATGTGCTTGTCAAGGGTGTTGTCCCTCACCATGTACAATGGGTTTTCATTAGAATTTTGTTGTCTGCCTCAGAATGGTTGAAAACATTCACATGATGGATTAATCAATTTCCAAGTTAATGCATTCACATGTGGTAATGACTTGCTCAAATGCCTCTCTGGCTGTCTGAATAGGCTTTAAGGAATTAAGTGGGACTGTGCAGGAACCAAAGTTTCAATTAAGAAAAAAAGTTGCGAAGTATCCTTTTCTAACCTAGAAAATGAACCTTGGCTGATAATTTCCTTTTTTTCCCATGACATATTGCAAGGTTAAAAGAAAAAAAGCTAAACTTATAAAAAAAAAACATCATTTACACCTTCCAATTTGTAGTGCTATTGGATGCATCATTAAGTATAAATGAGTTGCAATAAAAACACATTAATTAGTATAAAAACAGCAAAAATAGCAAGATTTCAAGTTCATTCTGACTCTCCTCAGAAGTATAGAAAGGAACACATTTATATATTTACATATAACTAAAAACAGCTAAATCATTTATTTGCAAAGAATGAAAGAGAAGGATATGGAGAGAGAATGAGCCAAAGTGATCATTTCCATAAACCACAACTGCATCTAAGTCATGAGCAATCCTTCTCTTGGTTATTATACTCATAAAATGCCTATAAAAATGACTTCATGCAGGTCCATATTTTATTGTCTGTCAGTGTCCCATGGATCAAATTGGTTGAGTTTACAAGGAGAGAGATGATTTTCTCCCCATTTTAACCACAATCCTTTTTGATGTCCTCTGGATTCTGGACACCAGCCTGCTATTTGGACACATTTTACAGCCCAGGGCACAGTGACAAGTCTGTAATTACAGCTTGGACCCTGTTGGAGGGCTCAGAGAAGTCCAGGCTTCAGTCTGTACCACTGCAGCATCCATTTTCTGGTTTTCATCCAGTGGCCATCTGGACTTGGGCTGGGAGAAGGGAGTTTACAATGCAGAATGACATTTCAGGGATGTTTTCATTTGCAATTGTCATTGGCCACCAAAGGATTAGTAGGTCATTGTTGGCCCCGATTGACATGAGGACTCTAGTTCAGCACACTGTATCTATAGACTGCTACAGGTATTGATAACAAAAACCTATTGTAACTCAATAGGGCCTTATCTTCTTTGAAGAACAAGAAGAGCTGCTTTTTTCCTCTTAGAGCAGGAGAGGGAAATTTAATTAGCCAAAAGATAGGGACTTGCAAGGACAGACTTTCTCCAGGGTGAAACTTCATCAACATCACATCCCAGGTCCTTGAAGACCGGTGAAAGTTTCCTATCTACTGTTTGTCTGTGACTCAAGGGCTTGTCTCTTACCTTTTCAAGCCAAAGTTAAGATCAAGACGGAAGCCAAGCTTCAGTCAGTCAGGGAAGATACAAGCCACCAATGGTATGGAAACCTACCAGGTTTGAGCCACAGTCCCATCATTCCAGACTCAGCACCTTGGAAACCATCCTCTTTCCTGCCACATGCTAGCTTCTCAAAATGAGAACAAACACTTTAGTGTGTGAGACATCAAGATACTGGAGAGCCAGATGAGAGCTATTGAAGTAGTGTGACTGGAAGATCTCTGGGGATGGGGTCCCATGAGCCTAGGTAGGAAATGAATGCAGGCAAGATTAAATCACAGCAGCTGAATGGATACTTTCTTCATGGTGTCCTCACCCCAGGCTGTGTGGATTCCCATCTCAGTACTTCTTAGAATTGGGTGCATTTGTAAGATTTGAATATCCTTGATTCACACTAAGACCTTGAGGAGAAAGAATGTTCATTATTTTCCCAAACATGGTGCTTGGCTGAATAGTAACCCATATGATTGCCATCAATTGATTAAGAATATAAATAGTGGATCAAATAGACCTCAGTTGGAGTCTTGATCCCCTGTAGACCTACTGATAACTTGTTCAAGTTACTTAATTGTCTAAGTATAATATTGCTGAAACATAATAATTAAAAATTTTTACTATTACTTGCAATTGTTGAGTGCTGACTATGTGACAGTCACTGATAAGCTTTTTACATATATGAGCTCATTTGATTCTCATAAAAGCCTTTAGGTCCAGTTTTATCACTATTAATTCACTGATGAATATTTATATGCATATATAATGTTACTCATTTGAATGATTATATTGGACCCTTATTAATTTTGGTTAATCTTAGTTCTGTCCCACCTTATGCCCACCTTAGGAATTCCCATTCTTACCTACCTTGGAACCATCTACTCTATAATAAGTCCCTAAAAATGACAGAGTCTCTGGCAACCCACTCGGGACCCCTTCTGTCTCTCTGACAGAAGCTTTCTTTCTTTCTCCCAATAAATATATTCTGCTCTTAAAAAAATATAATACTTATTATTATACAATCAAGATCTCTGAAATTCAACTCAAGAACAGAGTATTAAAAGCTGTTCAAGAAAAGAAACAGATCGCCTATAAAGGAAAACCCATCAGAATCACGGCAGACTTCTCAACACAAACCATTAAGTCAAGAAGAGGCTGGAGTGAAGTATTGCAAGTCCTGAAAGAAAACAACTTCCAACCCAGCCTCATGTACCCTGCAAAACTTTCTTTCAAAATTAATGGAGAAACAAGATACTTCCATGACAAAGAACAACTGAAGGAATTCCTGACCACCAAACCAACCCTACAAAGAATACTAAAGGACATTCTAGAGAGAGATAAAAAGGACCATGGTCTCAGGAACAATGGCAGAGGGGGACTATCAAGTGGGGGTAGTCAATTGAATGGAAAGGAAAAATAGGGAGCCAATGGCAGGAAAATAGCATGGCAGAGACAATGCAGTGCAAGAGGGCAATAACTATTAATGTAGAGGGACTCAATGCACCAATAGAAAGAAACACAGAGTGGATCAGGAGACAGGATCCATTAATATGCTCTATTCAAGAAACACATTTAACTAGAAAGAAAATTCATAGACTGAAAGTCAAAGGAGAGAGAACAATGCCTTATGTGACCCAAAGCCAAAACAAACAAACAAACAAAAAAAGGGATAGCTTGCCCATCAACTGCAGAATGGATAAGAAAGACATGGTATTTTATGTGGTGGAAGCCTACTCAGCTCTAAAGGAAGATAACCTCAAACCTCTTGTAGGTGGATGGAGGAAACTTGAGATCATGCTCATGGATGAAATGGTTCAGAGCCACATGGGTGAATTTTGTGTCGTCTCCCTGGTATAACAAACTAAAGGAGTTAGTGGGGTCCAAAATGCACAATATATATTGAAAAAGTCAAAGGGGAGGAATTATCTAAAAAGGGAAGGAAGTGACCACTATTAATCTATTATCATGATTTGGAACTCATATTGTCTTCATTGTTCTGATTAGTTTCATTTTATTATGATTTGTTTGATTTTATTATACTTGATGGCATGGACAGCTACTTTAAAGATAGCAAAATATATAATTGCAGCCATCGAGGATGTCCAATTATCTTGTTTCAAAGCCCTGCATTGCTTCCATTGTTTTGTTTTGATTGATTTTACTCTATTCTGTGTTGTTTGATTGCATGATGTCTGAAGGTGTAGGCAACTATTCTGAAGATAGCAAGAAGTGTTATGGTAGCCATTGCTGTTTTACTAGTATCTTGAAGTTCTGTATTGCTTACATTGTTCTGCTTTGTTTGTTTTTTTACTGGTTTTATTTTGTTCTATTTTGTTTGAGTTTATTTATCCCTGGTGGTATGGCCAGTTATATTGCAGATAACATGAGACATTATGGTAGCCATTATTGACTGCTTGTTACCCTGTTTAGAAGTCATGTACCAAGTTCATTGTTTTGTTGTGATTGACTCTACTCTGTTTTATTTTGTTTGGTTGTATTCTTTTCAAAATAAAAAAAATACTTATTATACAGTAAAATTGCCTGTGTCATTATTTTTTTCTTTTGTATCTTAATTTGAATAGGGAAGGGAAAATTAAGAGTAGTTAAGCACAAACTTAAGTGTTCCTACATATTTGTTGATCTTCCATTTTTTTTTTCTTCTTTTTTTTTTTGTACCGGGAATCAAACTCAGGACCTTGCACTTGCCAGGCAGGTGCTGTGACACTGAGCTATATCCCTGGCATCCCACACATTTGTCATCTGTTACTGTGTAGCTATCTTCGAATTTAGTGATTTAAAATAGCAGTGTATTAGTTACTTTTCTCTTGTTGCTGAGACAAAATACCCAATGCCCTAAATTAAGGGAAGGAAAGGTTTATTTAGGTTACAGTTGTGGATTCAGTCCATAATCAGGTGGCTCCAAGGCAGGGGTGACATAGCACAGGGGCCGCCCTTCAAGGTGACAGAAGACAACAAAAGCAACAAGAGCAAGAAGAGAAAGAAATAAGCCTCTTTTCCTCCCTAGGGCAGGTGTAGTACTCACACTATCTCCATGCCTTCCTCTTGCACAGGTTGAGATTGCTTACAAAGTGAGGGCACTGGCCCCCTGCTGAGTCACTCCATCAAACTTGTAAACTGTTTTGTTTGTTTGTTTTGCTTTTTTTTGTTCATTTTTTTGAGACAGGGTTTCACTATGCTGTTCAGGCTGGCCTTGAGCTCACTTTGTAGCCCAGGCTGTCCTGGAACTTGCAGAGATCCTCCTGCCTTAAACTTTTCAAGTTAACACAATGTGTCAACCATTATAAGTAGTGAATTCTCTCACATGGCTTTATTATGTGTCAAGAATCTGGGAGCTTGGCTGGGTGTTTCTGGCTCAGGAACATTCTTGAAATTGTGCTAAAATTTTAACCAGGACTGCAGGCTCCAAAAGATTTGTTGAGAGCTAGAGGACTCACTTCCAAGATGTCTCACTGTCATGCTCTTAATCCTTGACAAATAATGGCTTTGAAGGCAGGAGACCTCAAGTCCTTACCATTGGGATCTTTCTATAAGACCATTTGAGTGTACTCACAACATGACCACTACCATCTACAAGATCAAGTGATCCAAGAGAGGATGAGGAAAAGCCACATCAATTTTCTGACCTACCCTTGGAAGTCAAGCTCTGTCATTCTGCAATTTTCCATTAGTTATACTCTACCCAAAAGCATGAAAATCAGGAGGTGAGAATCATAGAGGACTGGTTACAACTGGGTTAAGAGAATAAAAGAACCAGAAAAAGAACAGGAACAATAGCAAATGTTAGTATGTATCAGAATGGGTTGTGGCAAGTGGGTCAGGACTAATGTGAAGATGACATAAATGAGACTTTATGTGGCGTGGGTGAGTGTCTCAATAAAGAAATCTATACCTAAGTAACTAAACTATGCGGAAACAGACTTTCTTTGAAAGTTGGACTGGGCAGGTGGAGTATGGGGAGAGGATGACTTTCATCTTAGATCACTCAGAGTGGAAATATATAGGCAATGTGACTCCTTTAGGATAGAGTTTAAAGTTAACAATCTGGTCAGCAAAGATACAGAAGACAATGTATTCTCAGATAATGTCAATAACTAGGCCAATTGATGGTGCCATTGAATTGAATCTGCAATTTAAGTAGAAATAAAAGGATAAATGACATTGTGATATTGAGGAAGTAATAAAGCCCTGATTTGAAAAATCAGAAACTGCTACCAGCAATATTTTTGGGTAAAAAGTGATAATATATACATCAACAAATCTAGATGAAATGTATCCCAAGGTATTAGTAAGCCTACATCCTTTTGAGCAGAAAAGAGTGGAGGAGGGATAATAAAGTGAGAAGGACTTTAAGCAACAAATGTAGCTCTTGCAAAGAAGTGGTATTTCCATTATTTGCCAGCTCAACTGGTTGATCTGTGTTCCTAGACAAATAGAGGTAAGTTTTGTTGTGGCTCATCTAGTTGTATCTCTAAGTTTAGCCACATGGATTTTCCTCTCACAGACACTTTTTCTTCTACAGTCAGGCTGAGGAACAAATCTTATTCTGCATTCTAGCATAATTTAATCGTCATTAGTCTAAGCTATGGGTTGTTCCTGATTAGATTCAATTTCACTGTTTACAGATTCATTTTCATAATATTTCCTCTGGGTTTATTATTTCCATTTGTAAAAATGTACTAAGTCCTCCAAGTCAGAGTAAGTTGATGCAATTTGCAAAAGGCCAATGCTCTGCCTCATGCTAGGCTGGGAGCATTGCAAGAACATATTAATAATGTTCTGTTGGAGGAGACTTCAGTTGCAGGCCCTCCTGGGGATCCTTTTACCTTCTTCAGGAGCTCCTTTGCTTGTCATAATCTTTTATGAGTTTGAGTGTTTGACTGTGTTGAGTTTGAAAGTGGGCTTTGGGAAAAGATGTGAATTGTAGGTTTGGGTTGGTATATCTCAGGTAATTAGGGCTTGGTATTTTCAGCAGCCTTCTTGCCAGGGTGCTGTCCCTCCCTGAGACCATCTACATGATTTCTGGAGAGACCAACATGCAAGTATGACATAAAGCTGTCTCATGGAGGCTGTGGGTGAGATAATTCATTTTCCTACTTTTGTGTATTTATTGACTCTAAAGACGTAGGTTTGGAAAAATGATCAATTGCAGGGTTTATTACTCAGTCACTCATCTGTTTACTCAACCCACTTTTCCTAAGAGCATGTTACATGGCAGGTGCTGGGGCACATTCCAAGGGTACAGTGATTTTACTTCTAGGTGTTGAGAGTCAGTCTACTGTTGCCTGATTATAGTATCTTCAAATCTTATATATTGGACCCTTCGACAAAGGAATAGCAGTACCAGTTTATATTTTTCCTATGTCTGTGGCTCAGAAATTTTCTTGAAAGTCTCTTTGGAGAAGTCATGTGGACTTCCTTTGATAATGTACACAAAAGTATTCCTTTTATTGATGGGAAAAAAAGACCTGAGATATTTTCTACAGACTTGCATCAGACCCAACACAAATGGTATGCTGTATCCTTTCCAAAGTTCTTTACTATAATATAATCTCTTATTAATTTGGATTCTTTCAGTCTCAAAGATCGAAAACCTGTTTGAAACTGTCTTGATTACAAAAGAGTCAAGCGTTGCCTTATGTGGTTTATGTACCCTGGAACTGCTTTGATTTCAATATGCTAGTCCAGCTGCTTAAGCAATGTGGTCAGGCTGTGGTCTCTCCCTGGGTTTTGCCCCAGCTTCCCCTTTGCTAGTATCATTTTCTGGGAGGATTTCTGAGTTAACACATGGCTCACTCTGGTTTTTAGACTCCCTCCTTCTAGGTTTCTGTTTTAGTTACTTTCTAGTTGCTAGAACTCAGAGGAAAGGCTTATTTTGGCTCAGTTTGTAGAGGTTTCAGTCCATAGCTAGCTGACTCCAAGGCAGGGGAGCATGGCAGAGAAGAAACAGTTCACAGCATGGCAGCAGGAAGCAAAGGGGGCTTAAGGGAGGAGGAAAGATATATAATACCCTTCCAGGCCACGTTCACGGTGACCCACCTCTTCCTGCCCATCTTCACCTCCCGATGTCACACCTGCTATCAACTCACCAGTAGACTAATCCAGTATCACATGTCCATGATCCAGTATCACCCATTTATGGTCCAGTCACATCCTAAAACTCCACATGTGACATTCACAAGAGACTTTGAGGGGACATCAAGACGAGCCATAACACTTCTGATCTGGTATAAAAATGCCCATGTAAAGGATGCACTAAACTGAAGTCATGCATTTCATTTTGATTGGGCTTATGGTGCACACGCCCTCTGCTGATTCCTATGCTGTGACCTGCCACCTCATGTCCTCAATGTCTTCCCCTAACCCACTTGGACCATATGGTAATGTGGGCATCTTCAAGCAACAGTTGAGTCTGTTGCCCCACAACATGGGAATGGATGCTGGGAAGGCAAACATTCACTGCAGATACATGGATTCAATTTTATGCAGATTAAATATTAAAAATATTCCCTTAAAAATGCAAAATAATGAAGGAATTAGCAAGCATATTCAGTTACTGGTGGTGGAACACATCTGCCTTATTGCATTTAATGAGGCTTGTTTTGGACAGAGGGACCCATGGGGAGGGTCAAGAACAGGCTAAATTTGTAGTGTAAATATAGTTAGAAGAACTGGGGATGATTAACCTGTGGGAGCTTTTAGGACTTTGCATAAGCATTGGAAGGCATAGTGTTACGTCATTTATTTAAAGGACCTTAAAACAGTTTTAACAACAGACTTGTTCTATGAGAATCAGGGGGTAGGAGTTTCAGGTAATAAATAGCTTCTTGGTGGAGGAACAAGAAACCTTGGTTAAAACTGTGTTTCTTATCACTGCAGCTGTTCAAGCACAGTTTCATCAGATAGTCTATCAAGCCTATGGTTCAGACAAAACTCAACCCCTGGGTGAAAGATGGGCTTAGAAAACTCTTAATGCCCTTTTGATGCCCGAGATCAATCGTTTTGTTAGAACTGTAAGTTTAACATGAAGAATGCTAAGACAACAGATATTACATTGGTAAGTAAGAGACATTCTTTAGAATATAGATTTCCTGGCAAAAAGAAAATAAACAGTGCTTCCCAAGAGAAAAAATGGGAGATGGAATAGCTTGAAAAGAAACCTTGAAGTTAGAATTTTGGTTTTAGCATGATAAAAAGGAATAAAAAGGGATAAAATGGAGAGTAAAAGAAGGGAAAATTGAGTAAACTTTGCAATTTTGTAATTACTCTTGAAATACTGCTTATTGGTTTTCTTTTCCCTAACGGAATGAAAAGCCTTAGAGGTGTATTCTCAGTGGTCCTTCTGCTTCCATTTTTTTTTCAGTCCTGTATCTGTGCCTTAAAGTCATCTAAGGAGACATTTACTCATGCCCATATTCAATGCACTTCCATGCATCACATATAATGTTTAACTTGAGACTACTTTGCTGTTATTTTATCTCATTTTCCCTTAGGATTTCCTCTCTATCAATAAGCAGACCTAAAGCCTGTAGTTTTGTTCTAATACAGAGCTGAGAACTTACCGTTCTTTAAAGGTAGAAGATATGATTCCAATGTGTCCCTCAAAAGTTCATGTGGCATTCATGCATGTACAACTGATGGGCTGTTCTTATCTGTAATTCATCTGGTCAGTGGGGACATTACACATTCCTCGAGGAGTGAGAAGGGATTAGGTCTAGAATCCTTTTGGTAAATTCTCACGTGGAACTCACTTTTAAAGAGGCACTGTTATTACTAACAAGCCATTACCAATTGGAATAGCTGGGATCTGGCTGATTTCACCAGAACCTCTGTTTCTGAGAAAATGTGGCACAGCCTGTGATGTGATGGGACCTCACTGGCCACCAAGATGGGCTCCTCTGATGTTCAGGGCTGGAACCAGATGAATCCTCAAAGATGGATAATTAGGCTTTGGAAAAGCTTTTACTTGACATTGCCCATGCGATTCTCTGCTTTCTCAAATCCAGAACTTCACTTGACCATTTTCTGAACGTGGGTTGCTCCTCTTTTCTACAGGTTCCTGCCAAAGTCTCATTATTCCTATGCCTTTTTGAAGACTCCATAGACCCTAGAAAACTCTACCTACCTACAGAGGAATCCCCAGTTCTCCCCACATCAAAATCAAAAAATTTTTAAAATGCCAATCATGACTTGTCTCCACATTGCTTATGTGTTAAGGTTTTGAAAGTCTTTGCTTAGTATTTAACATTTGAGGGCAAGGGCTGCTTTCGCTCTTCTCTTCTGAGTCTTGCACTTGATATGGTTGTCTCTCAAAACCGATAGATAGATAGATGATAGATAGATAGATAGGCAGATAGATAGGCAGAATCACCCTGACCAATCCTGAAGTGAAGAGAGTAACTCTTCATCACAGGCCATGAAGCAGCCTTGGGTTTAGGCAGCATCTAGCCATATATATGGCAGTTTATTTGGATACTATATCTTGAAAACAAAAGGAATGAAACCTGTTGTGATGTTCCAGTTCCTCAAGTTCTACCCCAGTCCCACCCCATTGTTAAGATGCTCTGATTTACCTTAGGTTGGGGTTCTCTAGCTGCTAACTGTATCTTGTATTTAGGTTTAGTAGAACAAGTTCCTTTTCATTTCCTCTCTCTGTTTGCCTCTCCTCTCCTCTCCTCCCTTCTTCTCTCCTCTCCTCTCCTCTCCTCTCCTCTCCTCTCCTCTCCTCTCCTCTCCTTTTTCTCTCTCTCTACTAGATCATGAACCTACAAATACCTCAGTGTTTGAAGACAACAGGTTGAGCACTAAGAGATAGTAGCAATAGATGTTTCAAGAGATGCCAAAGCAGAGAAGAATGGTGTGTGTGTGTGTGTGTGTGTGTGTGTTTACAAGTGCTGGTATATGCAGGTGTGTACACTTTAGGCATTTGTGTGTGTGTGCTGGTATGTGCAAGTGTATGCACCATATGTGTGTGTGCATGTGTATGTGTGTGCATACACATGTGTGGATAGGACATTTATTGCAAGTCTACCAGGCAAAGTGTTAGATCTTCTATGTCAAGTTCCTTCATAAGGCATGACACATCTTTCCAGTTTCATGGAGAATATAACAATAGATCAGAAAAGTCTTTTAGTGGCCCAAGGTCACCCAGCAAGGTTAAACTGGAATTCAAACTCAAGCTTGTTGAGTTAAAAAACCATACTTTACTGAGCAAGCTTAACTCTCTCATGTTCATGTAGTTTGGTCGCAAAATAGTCTTCTTTGCTTCTGGTTCCGGTTGAAGCAGTGTGCTCCTTTCACTTCCTTTCTTTCCTTCACAATCTTATTCAGTCATATGTTAGAGTTCTGCAAATATCACCATCTTGGCCCAGGCAGTTTCTTACATGTGCAACTGCCGAAGTCATCATTTTAGAAAATTGCATGTTCTGCCAAGAGAATGCCCAATATATCATTTTCAGATCAAATCCACTGAAAGCTTTTCACATTAGCAGACCATAAGAGAACCCCCAGAACGTCAGTGTTGCGTTACTCCTATAGCATGAGAGCATCATCCACTTCTGCTGCTGCCTAAATTCTTTTTAAGCAAATCATTTCTTCCTAGACTATTTCCCTTCAATTCTATTTCCCAGTTAGTCCAAAAAACAAAACAAAACACCCCAAAAACCTGAAATCTGTGTTAGAAAGGAAAAAAATCAAGACAGACTATCATAGTTCTCCGTATTAGCAGTTTTCTAGCCTGTGGTGATGAAAGGCCTCCTGCCTCATGCGAACAAAATCCTAGGAGGACAGCACATCAGATCAATAAAGAATTCCTCCAAGTAGGTCTTCCCACCCTCCCTTACTCCTGTTTCCTTTCTTTCTTCCTCTTAGTTTTTATATTTCTTGGTTAAAGTGTATGCTTAATTTGCCAAACCCTATAGCTATCCAAGGCTTGTGACAGAAAAAAAAGATATCCACAAACCACTCCTATCACATCACCCATTCTGCAGAAACAGCATGCTGTGAATGTGTGCTGTGTGTATGGATGCCCCCTGGACCCCATCCCAACACATGCCTGCTTCCCATTTCCTAGTGTTTATGTATTATGGCTATATAGGCAACTTGGACAACTGTTGTCATATGTACTATGTCATACATGCTGTGTCTTATATGTAGTATAATCATATATACTATGACTATTTTATTTTCTTAACTTGCATTTCATTATTCTAAGTTTTTGTTTCTGTTTGTTTTGCCTGTTTGCAAACTTCAAAAATATTATGCTTACTAGTTCTGCCTCTGACTCTGTTCCAGTAAAAATTGCTCAAAATAAAATGTTCTGAGCATTAGATAATCTGTCAATTTTATCTTTTTTTGAATAAATCTCTCCCACAGCCTTCTGCTCTGTTTCCAGTCTGTGTGAATATTGTCTAAATATCTCTATCAACTTGGGGGCTCCTTCTCTTTAATCTTGGGGAGCCTTTCTGTCTCATCAAATTCTCTTTCCTTGGTGTTTTAATTGCTTTCTTGTTACTCTGACACAATACCCAACACTCATAACTTAAAGAAAGAGCACTTTATTTTGCCTCACAGTTTGCAGAGGTTTCAGTCCACATCCAGCTGGCTCCAAGACAGAGCAGCATATCAGAGGGACATGGTAGGAAGAGCAAATGCTTACAACATAGGAGCAAGAGGCAGAGAGCAATCAAGGAGGAGGGTGGGAAACAGGCCACGCCTCCAGTGACCTACCTTCTCCAACTAGGCTTCACCTCTCAACATTACACTTAACTGTAAACTCATAAGTAGACTAATCCACTGCTGAGTATCACACCCTCATGATCCAGGCACCTCTCCAAAGCACCACCTAAGAGAGCATGATGCTTTTGGGGGAATATCTAGATATAAACCATAGCATTTAAATTGATACCTTAGCTTGCATGGAGCACATTTTCTGTTTCTTGATAATAAGTATAATGAATGGAAATTTGTGATACTCTGTGATATTTTCACATCCTATACTTAATATGAAATAATTCTGATGTTGTATTTGCAAAGTCGTTGCTTGATATCTTCTAGATTTAATTGACACTGGCAAAAAGTCAGTTTCTTTCTCTTCTTGATCCTGCATGGAAAAATTGTTTCCTTTCTTCTCTTTGGAAGCTAGTAAAATATTCTATGTGGTCTCAGAGTTGTTATATTCTTTTCTATTGCCCCATAACAAATGCCCATAAAGTTTGAAGATGAAAAGAACACCCATTTTTTAAATATCATGGTTCTGTGGGTCAGAATTTTCTCACAGTGGGAATGGGTTCTTTGCTTACAGTATTACAAGACTGAGATAAAAGTGTCAGCCTACTTGAGTTCTCTGAAGATGCTTTGAATTTGAAATTTTTTCTTCCAAAATCATTTTTGGAATTTGTTGTTTGTGGATTGTTATGGTTTACATCTAGAATATCCAGTAAAAAGGCCCATCTGTTTAGAGTTGGGACTTTGGAAAGGTGATTGATTCATGGGATGTTATAGTGATTGGTGGAGTAATCTAGTAAAGAGTTCATGACTGAATGTGCTGTTAGGAGGTAGGGTTTGAACAAAAGAGGTGGGTCACTAAGGCGTGGCCTAGAGAGTTGTATCTCCTCTGGCTCTTTTCTCTCTCTGCTTTTTGGCTGCTCTGGGCTGAGAAATTGTTTTCTGCCCAGGCTCTCCTCCATGGTATTTCTACCTTGCAATCAGCTGACCATGAATGGAAAATGTGAGACAAAATAAATACCTCTTTTAAGTTATTGGTGTTGGGCATTTTATCCCAGGGACAAGAAAGTACCTAAGACATGCGTGAGTACTCCTGTGATGTGCAGCCACTCCATCTTGAAAAAGATTCTAAAATCTTTCTTGAGTTGTGTTTGTCTTCTGCAACAAGCCAGAGAAACTTTCTTCCTTCCTCCCTCCCTTCCTTCCTTCCTTCCTTCCTTCCTTCCTTCCTTCCTTCCTTCCTTCCTTCCTGCCTTTCTTCTTCCCTTTATTTCTTCTTTCCTTCCTTCCTCCCTTTCTTCTTTCTTCTCTCCCTTTTTTCTTCCATTTCTCCTTCCTTCCTTTCTTCCCTCGCTCTCCCCTCCTCATGCTGCCCTCCACACCTCCTTTTTGCACTCCTGAGGAATGAACTCAGGACCTCCACACTAACCTACATCCACAGCCATTTTTACTTTGAGACAAGAGTCTCAAAAATATTGCCCAGGTTGGGCTGGAACTTGTGATCCTTTTGTCTTAGACTCCCAAGACAGCCTACGGGAATGCATGTTTTACTTTCAAAGGGCTTGTGTGATTAAAGCAGGCCACTGGGTTCATCTCCCACTCTTCATGTCGATGTGACCAGATAACAGTACCTAATCATGAGAGTAAAATCAATTCTGTTTATAGCCTAGCACTTCATTCAAGTGGTGGAAGTATCTTGGGGCTCCTTGAAGAGTTTTGCTGGCCAGAGTGCTGAAATGTTAAAAATGGTGTGCCACTGTGTGTGCGCTGTCCTTTGTGTTCAAAGCTTCAGATGATTTCTTTCAGTCTCACTGGAAGTTTTTCAGTTCCACTCTTGGAACATTGCTCCAAATCCCAGTCCCATGGATTGTTTCTTCTACTGTATTTCCTCCATTCTTCTGTGTCCTCTGGTTGGTTTTCTAGTTTTCTGATGATTTCTTTCCTATTTTCTTATGCTTAGAATTTTTGTTTTACTATCTGGAAAAAAATCACTGAAACTTCCATTTCTACTATACTTTTATTTGCTTATGCAGTTATATAATATTGGCTACATAAAAGCATGAGACACAGCATGATAACTATTATGTCACTCACCAAAATTATTCTACTTTTGACTCCTGGGAACCACTTACTTTCAGCCAGGTAAATCTGAAGTTCCAGGGGTACTGCATTTTCATGTCATCAATACTTCCTTTTGTCATTGAATTTTATGCTCTGTCTCTTAAAATTAGCCATTAAAATACAACACTAAGTAAGCAGCAAGATGAAAAGTGAGAAATATTCAGGGGAAAACGTCCCTGGGATAGCCTCAGTAATGGAGATTATGCTTTATCTATTTCAAATAGCTGGCTTATAAATCAAAATCTAGCATTAAGTGCTCATTAATTTTCCTTTCAATTTAATTTGAAATAAAGAGTCACAATTAAGCAAAACAGCTAAGAAGATCACAATAATAACAATGACAATGACAACAATGAAAAGCCCTTTAATGTTATCCTTTATATTTCATGGAATTGATGTATTTTATTCACAGTTTATTTATTTATTTATTTATTTACTAAATACAAAGTGACTAACATATATATCTTATTATCATTGGAATGGGGGAGAGGCTTGGCTCTGGGTGTCCTGGTCTCATGGCAGCCCCAGCATGGCGCTGTTTCCGTTTATTCACAGTTTTCATATTGATTCTATTATCATTTCTATCCTATGAAAAATGAAATAAAGCCAGAAAAATAATGATAACTACACAAAAAGTATAACTATACAAGACTATCTACCACAAATATAAATATTTATAGAATTCAAATTTACAATTTTTGCAATATATGGTTTAGTTATTGAACCAAATAGAAACAGTGTAACAGAATATTTTGAATATATATAACTAGGATTAGACTGGCTGGATTAGATTCACATCTCTTGGATTTCTTACCTAAATTATCTTGAATAAGTGAAGGGAGGTCTCAAAGATTCTGTCTTGCCATATACGAAATGTCATCTATTGCATAAAATTGGTGAAATTCATGAGATGACATATATAAATAGCCTTATACAGGGAGCCAATTCAATGAAGAGAAGCCATTATTATGATTAAATATGTTATAACATGATCCTCACTACAATTTATGAATACAGTATATTAAAATATATAGCATAGTGCCTGACCTGTTATTAATATTCAGTATAAATTTGTTCTTCATTGTTTTCATTTCCTGGACTCTCCACTCTTAAGGTAACAAGGCATGCTATAGACCTCCTGGCAACTTTTATTTTGGAGCACTTCATTATAATTCATTTTATTTTTCTTCACATCATTTAATTTCATTTAACTTTAATTGATAAATTTATATTTCATTTAAAAGAAAATATTTTATGCTTGCATGAAAACTAAGATATGTAAACATTCATGTTTATATTGGCTGTGAACATGCTGTTCATAATTGCCTAGATTTGCAGAAAAGTTAGCATTTCCTTGAAGCTTAGTGAACCAAAAAGTCATCATGGGGTTAATCCGACAGTGACTACTGAGCCAAGTCCTAAAGGGAGAAAAGAATTAGAACATGAAGGGAAGGGCCAGTGGTTTTACAAAGAGTATTTCAGGCTGCAATAGTTTTAGTAAAGTCTAGGGTATGGGCAAGGATTGAAACATCATAGTAATTCCTGTTAAAGCCACTTTGCCACAATACACAACATTAAGGCTCAGAACTCTTTATTTCATAGAAAGATAAATGTCTTGTAGAACATATGGTTTGAAATCATTTTGTTAGTACTGAATTCTCCCCGCAGCAAAAAGATTAGTTCCAATGAATGGACAAAATCTAGGTACAATATGGACACTGTATTATCCTTTTAATGAGTTTTGGTAGCACATGATTCAGTTATTGTTTTAATGAGTGACTGATCAAACAAAGGCACATTAAGCTCAAATTTTGTGCCAAATAGTACAGTCAGCAGTGGAGGTATACTGATGAATAAACCAAACCCAGATTTTTTTTTTTTTTTGTGGCACCGGGGATTGAACTCACGACCTTGTGCTTGCCAGGCAGGCGCTTAGGCCGCTGAGCTAGATCCCCGGCCCTGAAACCCAGATTTTGGTCACAAGAAATTCAGTATGGTGGAGACAAGTAAACAGATCATCCCAATACAGTGTGACAAATGATCAGTTCCTATTATGAAAAGAATTATCTTTCAAAATAATGACAGAACTATTAAAAGCCTAAAAATAGACCAAAAGTACTGATAGAGGGAAAATGGCAGAACAGAAGCACCAGGAATCCATCTCGCCAGCTGCACAAACTGCACTATTTTGGAACTTTGAAAGTTCCAGCAGATTGTGGTTGATTTTGGTCAATTCCAGCTCTTAATATGGTTCCAGTTACTATTCTGCACCTCCAGCTCCAGGCAAACAGCTGTGTGTACATCCCAGGAGCAATCTGCATGCACTTGTGAGGTTGCTGGGCAGTTGTTTTTATCATTTGTGGCTTAGGCTGACTTCCCTGGGACTTGTTCTGTGATTATTAATAAAGCCATACTCGATTAAGGTGTTCCAATTGGGTGTTATTACATTCACTTGAATTAAATTTCATTTGGTTAAAAAAGTAGCATTTTTTGTTAAAAGGGCAAATAGACCTGATTAATGAAATTGAAAGTCTAAAAGCAGTCTCTTTCTAATGTTTAGAAAGCTTAATGTTTCAAAAGTTGGCATATTAAATCAGTGAAGAAAAGATAAATAACAATTATTGGTCTTGAGATGACTGTATATTTAAGAAAAAGAAATTTTATTTCATACTACAATTGTTCACATAGGTTCATACTCAGTAATAAAAGTAATACAGGAGAAATTCAGGACAGGCAAGACTTTCTAAGTAACTGATAAATTTTAGAATCATAAAGAAAAACAACTATCTGACTACTATAGATACATGAAAAATTTCTGGATCACAAAAGGCCCCATAAACAAAGTTATAAGTGAGAGACTACATATAGAAGAATCTATCTGATGTATTATTGCAGAAAGAGATAAGGACAAAGATAGATATTACTGCTGTCCAGAATATATAAGGTATGCATGTAGCAGTAAAGCAAAGCAATGTCTGCTTTAAAGGGACTTGGTCATGCAATGTCCAGAAGACAAAGTACTAATGATAAAATGAGCACATGAAGGAACAATTAGTTTCCCTAGGAATTAGGGATTTGCTATCACTTTTAACCTGTCTTAATGGTGAACTTTAAAAAAGGATACAGGGGCCGGGGATTTAGCTCAGTGGCATGGTGCCTGCCTGGAAAGCACGAGGTCTTGAGTTCGAGTCCCAGTGCCAAAAAGAAGATACTATTGAAAGTGTGTGATAATGTAGACAGACAGACACTGTGATGAAATTCTACATTCCTGAAATGTCTTTGGAGGGCATGTTAATTAAAACTGGACCCAAGCATAGCTTTTTCTTGATAGGAAAAGACCTGCTGCCACTATGTCAGCACAGAGGAGCATGGGATACAAGAGATATGTCTCAGAGGCCAGAAGTCTTGGACAAGTTCAGAATGCATGAGCTGTGACTTCAGTCACTTACCATAAATAGGAAATGACAGAAGGGAAAATCCTCATTCAGGCAAGTAATTCTGAAACCATATGGCAGGATTTGGGAGAAAGTGAAAGTTAAATTGGCCAGAACAGAGGCTGGGTGGGGATAAAGAATCACAGGTAAAAACCAAAGGGTTATGAAGGGAATCCAAGTCATGAAGGGGTTTAGATGTTGTCCAGAGAGGGGACTTGGATTCAAGACGTTATGAGGGTGTATCTTGTTAGTTTTCTCATTGCTGAGACAAAATATCGGACATTTACAGTTAAAGGAGAAAAGCTTTATTTAGCTCACAGTTTGTAGAGGTTTCAGTTCATAGCTGGTTGGCTTCAAGGCAAGGTGGCATGCTGGAGGGTCATTGCAGAAAAGAAATTGTTCTCCTATGTGATGGCAGGCAGAAGGTAGCAAAGTAGCGAAGAGATAGCAAGCGACCACATGAGTCTTTTCTCTGTTTCTTGTCTTTTATCCAGGCTACTATCACAGCCAGGGTGGACCTTCCCATT
>RJWT010008273.1:0-26490 GCA_004365215.1 Cuniculus paca | reverse complement strand
ATAGCTTTATTGGAGCATTCTTTCTGGGCAAACTCACGTTTCAAATCACCCTGCTGGGCTCTGTGCTCTTGATTTGCGATATAAATCTGGCTAAAAGCCCCCAACAATAGCCATGCCACAGCCTCAACATTTGACTGCCTTGAAATTTCCTCTGCCAGTTTAATTAGTTCACCATCCTTAACCTTAGTCTCAGGCAAAGTCTCTGGACATGAGCAAAATGCAGACAAACTTTCTGCCAAGCCATAACATACATCAACTGGAGTCCAACACCCAATACAGTCCTTCTTTCCAGCAGAAACCTCCTGAGCCTGGTCTTTACTGGCAGGCTCTCTATCAGCCTCCTGGTCTCCTGAGCTCTGACCAGAATCTCCCATGCAGAACAGCCTAAGCTGTTCCAGCTCTATACATTCAGATGATGTCTCTGAACCTTTCCAAACTCTTCCCACAAGCCATTTCCAAAGGCTTTTGTACCACATGGTCAGGTACAGTCACAGCAACGACCCCACTCCACTGGTACCAAATTCTGTTTTGGTTACTTCTCTTCGTTGCTGCGACAAACACCTGACACTCAAAGTGCAGCAAGGAAAGGTTTATTTAGCTTACAGTTTCTGGAGATTTCAGTCTATAATCAGTTGGCTCCAAAGCAGAGTGGCACGGCTCTGTGGCAACACTTCAAGGCAGCAGCCAGAGCAAAAGAACAAACAAGCCTCTTCTCTACCCTCAAATTATACACCAGCCACCTCCTCCACCAAAACCTTCAGGGTGGATGTAACACTCACAAAATGTCCTTGCCCTCCTTTGCACAGGATGAGGATATTTACAAAGTAAGAACCCTGGCTCCCTGCTGAGTCTCTCCTTTAAACTTCTAACCTTCTCAAGTTGACACAATGTATTAACCATAAGAGTCAGCAAGCTCTACCTTCAAGTCATGCTCTTAAAATGAAGCTGTTTGCTCTTCACTCCTTTTTCCTCCCTCCAGCCTGCAACTTAAACCTGGTAGCAAAGAGGAACCTTCAATTCAAACAATGACAGCATCAACTGTTAATATATACATATATATACACATATGTATATACAGTTACTTCATTCAAAATCTCTCTGTGCAAATACACATATTGGTAAATATAAAACCAAAAGCCCCAGCAAGACAAAACAATCAAAAACACTCCGGAAGGCTGCAGAGCAAACTTTATTAGCAATTACACCTGGTGATGGGAAATGAGTCGGGAAGGAAGAGGCAATTACAAACTATACACTCATTTGAACTACTTACTACAGTAAGCATGTTTTCATTCTCACTTCAATAACCAAAAAGAAAAAAACAAAGCAGTTTGCAGAATATATTAGATCTTGCTTTTGTTTTAATACCTGCTCAACACACACCTGACTGACTCACTGGCTATCCACTGTGTACATACAGCAGGTGCTCACTGTTCGCGGCAGCTCTGCCCTACGAAGTCACCACGAACAGTCGTCAGAGGAGAGCATGCCAGAGCTCCTAGGGGAATACGACGGGGCTGATTTCACGGGAGCCTCTCTCTGCCACACACTCACTGAACCAATCAATACAGATACTTGTTTTAAGTGCATTTCTCATCAAAGACAAGGTATTTAGTACTTATTCCTAATCATTAACACTGAACTCGAGGCCAGCAGCCTGTGACTCAGGCTGGATGAGCCCTGGCTGATGCAGCGCTGGAAGGCACACACACCTTCCTATGCTCAGGAGTACTGACTGGCTGGTACCGCACATGAAGGCCACCTCAACAGGGCACTTCCCGACTGGACACATGAACAAGCAAAACCTGTAACACTGACAGACCATGAGAAGGACACTTTAACAGGGGGAGAGATGAAGCAGCACAGGAGCAGTAGCCCTGTGTCCTCTGCTGGGCACATGTACCCTGGATGACACCCTTCTCAATGCTCTGCCCCTGTGTGTGAACAGGCACGAAAGTGCACCACGAGCTGACTCTGGGGATGCACACTGCCTTCAGGGAGCAGACAAATGTGCAAGCAGGGAACTGACCAACAGTAGTGCACTGGACCTTCTATCTTTCACCATCTGCAACCCAGGGTGTAAACTAGATGAACTCAAGTTATTCATGCTCAAAATTCAGAATAAATAGTATTTAATTTTAATCTAATTAACAATATTGTATTTACTACCTAAAAAACCTCTTTGCCCTACAGTGTTTAAAAGAGTTTTTAAGCTAACATTTAAAAATCAAAATACTTCATACAAAAATCTAGATTCTATCTTTTCTTAAAAAGCACTGGCCTGAGCCAGGAATGGCAGCACACACCTATAATCCCAGCACTCAGGAGGCTGAGGCAGGATCACTTCAAATTTGAGTTCGGCTTGGGCTACAGAGTAAGTTCAAGGCCAGTCAGAACTACGCAACAAACCCTGTCTCAAAAAACAACAAAAACAAACAAAACAAAGATTGGCCTGATAGTTAATGATTGTTAATAATGATTATACAATGTAAGGAGCAATCAGGAGCCACCACTTGATAGATACCAAGGAAAGACACCCTCAATTAAAATTGTAAGATGTATCCTGAATTTCAGAGACATTTAAATGCTAATGTGCATCTCAAAATGGGTAAAATGTAGCATACACAGCACTTACTCTGCACTCTCCCTATTTCAAAGTGCTTTATATTTTAAAAGTCATTTCCTCTGGGCTGGCTTGGTAGCTCAGAAATGAAGTACTTGCTTCCCATGCAGGAGGCCCTGGGTTCCATATCCAGCACTGGGATATTTTACTTCATCTTCACAAAAACCACAGAAGACAGGCACTATTTGGACTGCATTTGCATGTGAGGAACAGAGGCACAGGGGTTGGAGTGGCGCTAGCAGCGGCCGCTGGGAAGTAAGGCGAGGTTGCTGAGCTGCCCACCGCACTAAGTGCATCTGGGCTGTCACACTGGAGTGTGCAGGCCAGGCTACAGCCCAAACCCTGCTCAGCTTGCTGACGCCACTCAACTGGAATCTACAACAAAATCCCATATTTGAACAAAAACAGCTCTAAAAGGAAAAACTGCCTGAGTAAAATTTAATGTACAACTACTTTTATTTAGGAGAATCAGGAGGTGATGACAACAGGAAAAAGTAAGAGGACCTAGAAACCACCTCCAGGAGACTCCAGCACCCAAAACTCAGCAGCTGTATGTTTTAACATAAAAAGACCTCCAAGCTGGATATGATGGCACATAAGCCCAGCACTCAGAAGGCTGAGGCAGGAGGACTGCAAGTTTGAGGCAAGCCTGTCACAAGTTCAAAACCAGTCAAGTTTAGACTACACAGCAAGATCTCATCCTAAAACAAAACAAAACAGGTCTCCAAGGCATACTAATCAACAAAAAAGGTTAGGTGTGGAGCAGTGTATCATTTAGGTTAAAAAAGATAAATATACAAATATATAATTCCTCATGTGGAAGGATTTATGCCCAATTAATAATAATGTTACCTCTGAAAAGAACTAAAACTGGAGATGGTAGTCAAAAAGGACTCACATTGTACTGGTTTCACCTGCCATTTTGTATAATAAAAAAGGAAAAAGTCAAAGAAAATATGTGAAGCACCACGGAGCTCACACAGGAGATCATGTGCCAGTATTCCTTGTTTTAAATATAGTAACCCCCAACTTACCAACATTGGAGTTGCGACCATTCACAGGTGTATGATATGAGACTCACTATGCTAGATATTAAGGAATCTGACTTACGAACTCATCTCCCAGGATGGAACTCATTCAGAAGGTGGGGACTTACTGTAATTGCCACTTGAGATTCAACTCCACTTATCAATTACAACACTGAAAAGATAAATAATCACGCTAACAGGGAAGTTGAGTAAAATCAGAATCGCAATCTAATAACCTATCAATTAAAATTTAAAAAAAAATTTGCTCACTAATAGTCCTTTATTTATCCTCCTCAACACACAATAGAGGCCAGAGGGAAGCAGAGGGAGTGACTAGCAAATGAAAACATGAATGTTATGGCTTGCATCTAGATGCCCTCCCTAAAGCCTCATGCAGTCAAAGACCGGTGCTTTTCAGAGGTGATGGATCTAGGGTATGTGATGCTGGGATTAAGTGTGTGATGCTGTGTTTAAGGGTGTGCAATCACTAAACTAATCCACTGATTGGTTTGGCATAGCTCTGAGTGTGGATAAAGGGAAGGCCTACTCTGGTGTGGGTGGTACCACCCAAAGCATGGGTAGCCTAGAAGGGATAAAAGGGAGAGGTGGCCAAGCATGGTGGTGTATACTTGTAATCCCAATACTTGGGAGGCTGAGGCAGGAGGGTTGCTGCTAGTCAGCTGAAGGTCAGCCTGAATTGCATAGTAAGGCTTTGTCTTAAAAAGACAAGCAATCAAACAAAATTTCAAGGACACTAATGTAATACAGCTTGCACTACTTTCTCACAATTCCTAGTCTTTTTTTCTTTAGTGTTTAGTACTGCTTAATTTACATGAAAAAATAGCAATTAAAACTCTATTAAATCATTTATTCAACAAATACTTGCTAAACACTGACTACTGACTTAATTTTATGACATAACCTTGCTTTCAGAAAGTTTAAAAAAAAACTGTACCTTCAAAGAACAGAATTTCCCCAAGGATGATTTTATTTTAGGATTAAAATAATTTATATAAATTACGTTTTAAAGGAATAAAAAATGACTTTTAAAATACAAAAGGGGGCCTGAATTTGTTTTAAACTAACTCTGTAACTAAAAAGACTTTATTAAAAAAGCAAAAGTCAATCTCATCTTCAGATGACCTAAATTATCATAAATCTAAAAAAAGACATGAGAACAGTAAAGTCAAGCACAAGTACTTTTACAGATGAATCAATGAACCAAGGCAATTTCTATTACAACACTTATAGGTTAGCCAAGGCAACACACTGCTTCGCTGATTCTCTGTGTTTTCTCCCAGAAAAGAACTAGCTCTCCACAAGAATGTCCTCTGGAGCAATGGACCACAATGAAGAGCGGCATCTTAGCACTGGGGCTGCAGGGCACCCATAAAGGCTGTCAACCTGTGCAAGGCCCTGGGCCCCAGCCCATATACTGCCGGAAAAAGAAAAAGAAGTACAAATAGCTATCACAAATGTTAGCATCTCAAAACATAACATTACAAAAATTTAAAATAAATGCTGGATTAACTTTCTCATACAAAGAATGTTTATAGCATCTCTGCCTGAGATATAAAAATAATAGGTCCGACTTATCTATGACACTCACAATAGACAAAAAGCAGAGTAGAAAGCAGTATAAATGAAAAGGTAAGGACATAAGAAGAATACTGTACTTGTCATCAATAATGGTACATATATAAAGAATTTGTATATTCCCCACTCAAACAAAGATAGCTCAGGTCAAGCACAATTATAATTCTCAAATCCAAAGACATCAGGACTTTATCTTTTAGGTATTCAAATGGGTAACACTTCATCCTCTTAAAATTATATGGCCTGCACAAGGCCCTTGTTTGAGCCTCAGCAGGAGGGGAGGGGAAAGAAAAGGAGGGGAGAGGAGCAGGGAGAGGGAAGAAGGGAAAGAGAGAAAGGGGCAGAGTAGTTTTGAAAAGACACTGATGAGTTTGAAAAACTAGTAGAATTCAGATGAAGAGGTCTTCCATTGGAAAAGGTAAGAAAAGCAAGAAAGATGTAAAACTATATTTAAAAAATGATTTTACTTTGCAAAAAGGAGGAAGTCAAATAACGCTAAATGGTAATATAGAAGACAGCAGTTCCAAGCTCTGGTAGAGTATCTTGGCCAGATCAAATCATCAATTAAACAGCTAGCCTAATATTATATTCTCCACTGATGCGCTGTAAATACTTCTAAATTAGTGACTGAGGACTCCTTATTGTACTTCTTAGTAAAATGAGAAGGCAAAACAAGTTTTCTTCATACTGTAGCTCAGAGCCTTCACATGATAAATTACTTTTCAAGGTAAATGTACACACTCAAAGGCAGACAAAAAGCACATAGGCCATCACTTCCCTTTCAATTTACATATATAATTTATACAAGTAACACTCGCACCATTCTGAAATCATGATATAAACATTTTTGTTTCATTCACAGTGAAAAGAACAAAGTATTCTGGTCCCAATTCTTCAATACTATACAAGTTGCTTTAGTGATCTATTCCTGTAAAATAAGAAGGCTCAACTTGGATGACAGGGAAGGAGTCTCCCAGTTTTAAAAATCCTATACTCTATGAATTGTTTTATTTTGAAACAGGGTCTTGCCATGTAACTTGGGCTGGCCTGCAACTCACCATCCTTCTACCTCAGTCTCCAGTGTTGGGATTACAGACATGTGCTACCACACTCAGCTATACTCTACACAAGTCACTTCAACAAAGCCAACTACAAAATAGAAAGGATATTTTTTCTCTAACTTACCTGTTAAAAACTATCTTGTATGAACATCTACCAAGTGACAGGTTCTATTTATTAGTCTTCATTGCACTCTCAAAAGAAGGGGATTTCTTCATTCTACTTAGGGTATTATCCATCTCTTACCCATCCAATTCAGTCAAGGTGGAAGGGTAGGATTCAAATTAGGTAGGGTCTAACTCCAAAGCAAGCCCTAGAGTAAGGTATACTACAAAACTTGGTTTCTCAAACCAGGAACACACAATAGAAACAAGATTCCCAACTTGTCTCAAACACAAATACCACAGAAAATAAATGAACAAGAGCTGAAGATATGAACTGTGACTATGGTAATCTGGAGAGCACACTGTT
The DNA here is from genome assembly GCA_004365215.1 of Cuniculus paca. Taxonomy (NCBI): domain Eukaryota; kingdom Metazoa; phylum Chordata; class Mammalia; order Rodentia; family Cuniculidae; genus Cuniculus; species Cuniculus paca. The sequence goes on along the minus strand of RJWT010008273.1, from coordinate 19,713 downwards.
TTCTAGTGGGGTAGCTGGCTGTCTTATTGCCCTGAGGAAATGAAGGAACGCAGCCACACACCTTGTACCTGTCTGCCTGTGTGTGGTTGTGTATGTGTGTGTGCGCGCACGTCTGGGTAGGGGATATCTCCTGGTTGTCAAAAGAAGGACAGAGTCTCCAGCTTTCAACTTCTGCTTTAAACAGTTCTAACCGAGGCTGGAAGCCTAGATCAGTAGCACAGGCCTTGCCTGGCATAAGTTCTAACCCAGACTTGTGAGGTTAATTTTAATATTGCATAGATTCCCAGATACGAACCAAACTATGGACATCAGCGATTGTTTAGTCTTTGAAGTCTACACCTCAGTAGAGGCCCAGCTGAGACCTTGATCACACAGGATATGTCATCTCTCTGCGTCTCATTTCTTCATCCATCAGTGTGGAGTGTAAACAGGTCAGCACAGAATTTAGCAAGAGGTATGAGCCTGATGAACAAAAACTACTGCTACCTTTCAGGATCCCAGGAACAAAGTTGTCTATGAGCACTATCCAGAGTTTCACCTTTTAAGTGTTACAGCCACTTTTCACCAGATCTTATTTTCAACAGAAAGTGTCCTTTAAAAAAAAAAAAAGTCATACACACTCAGTTCCAACAGACACTAACCAAACTTCAGTTAGTGGATTCTCAGCCTAAAACCTAAGCAACTGTCAGATACTGTTTTCGCGCTAACAATTTTCTTTTTAAATGACGTTGCAAATCGAGTCTCCCCCTCCTTGTTTGAGCGGGAGACCTCGAGCCCATCGATCCAGCGCGTCCTCGCGGGGTGACACGGAGTGGGGGCACCCACGGCGGGATCTGCACGCACGGCCGGGGGGGGGCGAGAGTGCCTGCGGTGACGGGACGGGAGCAGGTGGCTCCGTGCCCCACGGAGATCGTTTTATTCTTGGCCGCACGCTGTCGCCAACAGCTGGGCTTTAAACCTCCAGCACTCTCCCCACGTCCCGACACCACCGAGGGGGGCGCAGGACGCGGGGCGTGGGCAGCGACACGCGCGCCGGAGACACGGGCGGCCGCGGGCGCTGAGAGCCGTGCGGCCCCCCCGACCCTCCCCTCCCCACGCCGGGCCGGCGCTCCCCGCTCCCCTCACCGTCTCGGCTTCCGTGTGCTGGGGTCCAGCGCTCTGACCGCCCATGACCCCGCGGAGGAAGTTCATTTTGCAGCTCAGCTCCCGGCTTCACCGGCCCCTCCGGGAAAAAGACAACGCCCCCTGCGTCCGCAGGGCCTGGCTCCCACGCCCGCGCGCGACACTCGCCGGCCGCAAGCCCAACCGGCTGCCCCACTCTCCCCGGAAACGGCCCCTCCCGCCGGCCGCGCTGCGCATGCGCGGGGACGTGGCGTTACGTGGCGGCTCGGAGGGCGAAGGCGAAAGGGCAGCTCCGGGCCCCGCCCCCGGCGCAGGCCCCGCCTCGCCCCCGAGCGTCCCTCGCGCCGGACGCCGCCGCCCACGTGGTCCGAGCCGTCCCTGCTGGCGGAGCGGCTTCCTGCGGCGGCGCGCTGTGGTTGGCAGGCTGTGCGGCTGCCGCCGAGCTGGACCCCCTGCCGGCTGTCGAGTCTGGGATCTCGCGTGGTGTCAGAAGTGACATTCCCTTCGGCCAGCGTGACCGGTAAGGGCGCCGGCCTCGCAGGTGGCGGGGCTTTTCCGTGTCGCCGCTACCGCGCGGCGGCATACGGGACTGGCGAATTGCGTTCCTTTGCCGGGCTTTGTTCTGTGGCCAGGGAGGCTGGAGACCCACGCCCCACTGCCGCTGGAGGGCGCGAGCCCAGCTCTGCGTCCACCGGCCAAGGCAGCCCTAGACCCCAGCCCGGGTGCACTCGGCCTCGCTGCGCGCGAGCGGAGCCCGCGAATCTCGCTTCGGCCCGCTCCGTGAGGCTGGGAGGCGCCTTGCCCCGAAGCGTCAGGCAACCAGTGGCATCGTATTTTGTTTTTAACTCTCAGCTCTGCATTGCCAGGTTCTCTTTTATTTTCGAACATGAAAAATGTCTTTTTTCCAGATCAGTGTACCTCTTCGTTTTTGCAGTGAGGTTGCCAGGCACATACTTCTGGAATCGTCCTGAGAATTTCCTAGACTCCACCTCGCGGTCTGGTTAGCCCTCTGAGGCACGCTCCTCTCCATTAGGTTCCCTGCAGCTCTCAAATGCAGCATTTCAAATTGAACCCATCCACCACCTTAGCCTCGCTTAAAGACAAATTAATCGATATGCCTTCCGCATGCCCCGCCGTGCTCAGTAGAGCCCTGTCCAATGACGTCTAGATCAAAAGCAGGAAGCCGGGAAGAAAGACTGGCTTTTCACCTCCACAGGCCAATCAATCAATAGTCCAGGGTACAATTTCTATTTACAGAGTAGTTCTCAAGTCGGTCCTCTGTTCTCCCTCTCTTCTCTTGGCATGGTTTAGATTCTTCTCTTCATTTCTCCCTGAGATTAAAGCAACTAGTTTGTTTGCATTTAGTCCTGACTTCCCTACAGAGCTGTCTCCAATGCACCCATGAGTGAGCATTACGGGAAAACATGAGTCCGTGTCAGTCCTCTTCCTGTCGTCTTCCAGTGGTCCCTTCTGCATAGTAAAACCCAGACTCCTTCATAGCACGCAGGTGCGTTGCGCCCTAGCTCCTGCCTGTTTCCAGCTCCTCCCTCTTCATTACCTGTGCCACGCTGCCCTGAAAGCTTGCCTTAAACTCGGATGCACAGCTCCTGGCTGGTGCTGGCAGCTATTGACGTGCAGCGTACACTCAGTAAAAGCTTCTGACCCACACTGCTAGTCGCAGGATCATACTGCCTGCTTTTGTGTCTCTTGCTTACACCAGTCTCATGAAAGGTGAGACAGATGGATAAACGAATAAATCATTGCAAGAGTAGACGAATGCAGAGGAGGAAGCCAGGCCTGTTTTCATCTAGAAAGGGGAATTACAGAAAACACCTATCATAAGAACTAGGGTGAATGTTTGTTTTTTCAGTGCCGAGGTCTTAATCCTGGGACACTTGGGAGATGCACTGCCAAAAATACTGTGCACTAAGCATTGTGCTTTGCTTTAAAACTAGACACTTGACATTTTCCCTCAGACGTTCTCCACGGGGGCATTTGTTGCAGTCTAAAAAAAGTAACCAATAAGTACATAGCATTTTTAATGCCAAGTAATGTGTGCAGATAACCTTATCCAGCCCTCAGACTCACTCTTCCCCAAGCTTCACCTCATCCCACATCACCTTACCCCATTGTCGAGGATGGGACTCTGAGATGCAAGGGGCATAGGGATGTCAGCTCTTCGCTGTGTTTGGTAACACAGTGCAGCACATTGACAATTCAGCAGAAATGCCTGAGCAACTTGGCAACACTGTCTCAAATAAGCAGTGCTGGGAATGTAACTCAGGGATAGAACATCCCTGGGTTCAGTCCCCAGTACCACAGAAAAAAAAATTTTTTTTCAGTAAGACGGGGTCTTACTGAAATGCCTAGGCTCACCTCAAACTTTAGATCCTCCTGCCTCATTGCCCCAAGAGGCTGGAGTTACAGGGATTTGACACCATACCTGGCTTATACTGTTGTACTTCTGACTTTCACAAATCTCAGCTTTCAATATAAAAATGCTGTGAGTCATTAAAATATTATAATCCAAAGTTTTGAATAAAAGAGAATTTTTCTTTTCCTAAACAAAACCTGACAATGGAGCACCCAACTCAATTCATTGGTTTAAAATCCACTTTTAAAAACTACTTCCTTTAGTGGCTCACCTTCCCCATTATTTTTGCTTTCCAGTGAAAACCTTGGCAAAAGCATTGAACTGTCATTGCACCAAGGTTGTTTCTCAGCTTGGAGGTGGTGGGGTAGAGCATTGTCTATCCCTATAGTTACATAGGAGGATGAGTAGAAAGAATAATTTTTGTTTGAAATGCATCACACACAGGGTAAGAGGTGGTTATACCAGGTGTAATCCCAGCACTGAGGGAAGCTGAGGCAGGAGAGTCTTGCAAGTTTGCATCTAGCCTGAGCAACTTCAAGAGACCTTGTCTCACAATTAAAAATGAAAATAAAAATAAAGGCCATTAGCTCAGTGGTAAAGCGCCCCAATCAAGATTTGGTAGTGGAAAATCAGTGTCAGAAACCAGTGTTGATGCAAGTGTGCATTACTGGGGCCATAATGGGGAATCAGTAACAGCAGTGTCAAGCACACAGGGCTGCTCAAAGTGCTGTACCTGGAACACTCTCCTTAATCTTCTCAGCCACCCTAAGAGATGGGTATATTAGGAGCCCCATCTTATAGGTGAGAAACAGGTCAGGGGTCTAATGCGACCTAAGCCGTGCCCTGGGGATGGCAGGACTGCGTATAGATCGCAGCCGGGCTCCAAGTCTGCGCCCCATGTACTGCTACGTTGTCCTGTGTCTCCAACTCAAGACAGGGATCAGACACTAAGCTGAAAGGTGGCCTGCTTACCCTGTGTGACCTCAGAGTCCTCTGCCCTCCCTGGAGTGCTTCTTTGTCCTGTGTTTGGGTGCTTGCTGCTCCCCCGCATAGACACAAGGGGTGCACCCCTGTTGCCTTTGGAGTCTACCCCGGAGGTATATAACATGTCCTGGCCCTGCTTAGTGGTGGCCTCATGCTGCTGCCTCCTCGGCAGTGCTGACTGCCCTGCTCCATCCTTCTCCGCGCAGGATTCTTCTTGTTCCTTTGGATCTGCTGCAGCAGCAAGCATGCCTGGAGAAGGAAAGAGAAGGCCTGCCCACTGGAGGCTGCAAGCTATCAAAGATGCAGCCCAGTTTCGGGTTTTACCTAATGGGGGGAAAGGCACAGTGCAATATATTTTACCTGTGTATCATGTTCATTGTCTGTTTGCCTCTACCAGAATTCTGAACTCATGGGAGTAAAGATTTGAGTCATTTTGTCAACTGCTCTGTTTCCAGTGCTTGGTGTGGGGTCTGACACAGGACGGTACTTGGTCACCACGTTGAGTGGTGGTATGCCTGAGGAGGAAGCTCCTGCTGTGGACACTGGTGCTGCAGAGCAGACCTCCTTGGTGGAGTTACAGTTGGGTAATGGTGTTAATGTGCTATTTTGGTGGCCTTTAATGACTAATTTAGCTTTTATTAAATGTGAAGATAAATGTCTGTGGAGTGAAGGACTTACACAATCAGGATCAGATCTCAGCCCACTGGAAAAACATCAACCTCCTTGTGGCCATGGTCAGCCTTGCTTTGAGGTACACTCCACCAGTGCAGTGGTTTCCTTCTTATTTTAACAATGAATACACTCATGTGGCTAAAATAAAATGTACAAATAGATACATATTCAAAACTCTTTGGCCACTCCTTGGCCACCATTTTTTAATAAGACAAATATAGCATGTTGTACACACTATTCTATACTTTGCTTTGCTTTTGTATGCGTGTGCGTTGCTAGGGCTCAAACCCAGGGGCTGGTCACCTTTTGACCTTTGCCTGAGCTGTGCCCCATCCCACTTTTTCTTTCTAATGTATTTGGAAAATATTTCATATCTACAAATAGAAAGGCCGGGTGTGGTGGTGCATGCTTGTAATCTCAGCACTCAGAAAACTGAGGCAGGAGGATCATTGCAAATTCGAGACCAGCCTGGGTGACATACTGAGCTCAAGGCCAGCCTGAACTACATAGTTAGACCCTGTCACAAAAGGGAAAAATACACACACACACACACACACACACACATACACACGTATGGCTTCCTCAGCCTTCCTTAATGTGCTCTGTGAAGCACTTTGGAAAATCTTGTTTGTTTGTTTGTTTGTTTGTTTGTTTGTTTTTGGTACCGGGTATCAATCTTACAACCTCAAGCTTGCCAAGCAGGGACTTGTGCTGCTGAGCTAAACTCCCAGCCCCAGTGCTTTGCCTTTTTTTTTTTTTTTTTGGTACCGGGGTTCGAACTCATGACCTCACACTTGCCAGGCAGGCACTTAAGCCTCTGAGCTAAATCCCCAACCCCTGGAAAGTATTTTTAAGTCCCAGGGCAGTGGTGACAAACCTGGGGTACATGTGCCACAGTGGACTGTTTATCACTGAAGCTCACTGCCCTGGGGATTTCTCCTACTATTCCACAGTCAGGAATCTAACCCCACTTGATCAGTTTCATTTGAGCAAAAGGATTCAGGGGCAAAATGTTGAAGAACTGCACCCTCAGGAGGCCTGGGATATGAACACTCAGCAGAGGCCTGGGGTGGTTGTGTGGTCTGTGGTCCAGAGCTCTGGCTTCCTGCTGCACCTTTGCCCAGGAAACAACGATCCTTACTGCTTCATGCACCTGTCCTTAGACCTTTATTAGATAATACTGGTACTTGGAGCATAGTGAGTGCTCTGTCAAGGCCAGAGCAAAGACTGAGGTTGTCTTTTGTGTGTATCATCTACTTAACAACTGAGCATTTACAGATTCTGACCTACTGGTATTCAGCTGTATTGACGACATTACTAAAAAACTTGCTACTTCAGCTATGTTCTACTCAGGAACGTCAATGTCCAAGTTTCACTCTGGATTGTCCTCTCCTTGTTGGTTCCCTTCTCTGGCTCCATAGTGGGTTACAACCTTGCTGGGACATGCAGTCCTGCCGTTTCCCAGATCCAGGTGTATCAAGGGAGACTCCAAACCCTTTACCAGTTGTTGCAGCAAAAATCTCCTTGGGTCTCATGGAGTCTATAGGGTTGCATGCCCTTGTGTCAAGCTAGCTTCTGAAGTGCAGGGTTGGAGGTGTTCTCAGTGACTTTTGAGTCAGATGCCCACTCCTAAAACAAGGAATGGGAACCTTTAGCTCATCTCACAGTGTACAGCACAAGAACTGGGAAGCTTTGTTACTCAAAACTAGAATACTGTGCCAGGACACAGTTTATCAAGATAGGAAAAACAGTAGGTGCTCAGGGTATTCTCTAATAGACTTAACTGCTTGCCAAAACCATTTTTGAAAAATATTTTTCAGCAGTACCACTAGTATATTGCTAGTGATAATTCTGTTCTGTAAAAGGTTCAAAAGGTCATGTTACACCATATTATTTAATAAAAGTAACTTATAATGCATTGCATTTATATCTGCAAACAAATCTTCACCTTAGAAAAAAGTAGAGTCCAGCTGTGTGGAGGTTAGGATGGAAGGTCAGGTTGGTTCGCTTTGAGATTCACCCAGGGAATTGATGGGCACATTTATGGGTGTGTCAGTGTGTGGAGGTGTGGCCTCAGGTCTGTATCTGGTCCCTGACCCCTTCCTCTCTAGCACTGGTCCCCTGCCCTGCTTCCTAGCCACCATGAACTGAACTCCCCTATACCCTTCCACCATGATGTTTTGTGTTGGAGCCTGCTGACCATGGACTGAATCCCCTCAAAATGCAAGCCACGTTAGACCTTGCCTTTAAGTTGGGGATGTCCAAAACTGGTCTTCCAACAGGAAGGTGTACTAACAGAAAATATTCTCCCACTATTATGAAAATACAATAAACATAATTGCCTGTGAAACCCCTAAATCATTTTCATTTCCAAAAGACTTGTCATGAAATGGTAGAGAGAGGAGTTTATCAAATGCAGGCTGCAACACTTTTGCTTCCTTCAGAGAACTTGATTGTCATTGCTCCACCCACCCCAACTTCTCACATTCCCTCCAGCCCACTGAACAGGCAGGTCCTGAATAGTGGTGACAAGATTGGCGTTTCACTGTCCTGGGCCACAGCTAGACCAAGGCTTTAAAGTTCACTTTATTGGCTGATACCAGGATTCACCCAGCTTAGGATGATTTATTAGGGACTTGTTTGCCTGAGTCTGTGACTGGAGTAAAGATGTAGGACAGGGACAGCTTAGCAGGATTGTCTGTCTCTTAAAATCAGAAGTGTCTGTCATGGTATATCCAGACCACACCCCAGAGCTTTTCAAAAGCTCTGTCCCCTCTTCCCAGTTCCAGTTTTTTGTTTGTTTGTTTGTTTGTTTTTTGTGGCACTGGGCTAAGTGTGTGCTTTCCTGCTGAGCTAATCCCCAGTCCCCAACTCCAGCTGATTGCTAGGATGGATTACAGGGTGCAGGCAGCCTGGGATCAGTGGGGTCGGTACCCCAGGTTTGGAGACGGAGGGTCTAGGCCTGGTGTTGGCAGGTGGCTTGGGAAAGAAGAAGGGATTGGCTGTGGACAGTGTTCTCTGCCTGGTACTCAGTAGTCCACGGGCAGTTAGATGGAAGATCATCGGCACAGAGAGGCCAAGGAGAGGAGCCTTCCTTTGGCCCGACCCTGGTCCTGAATGCCATCTTACCTTAAATCTCACAAGTGCCACACTAGCTGTGGTACATACAGAGCTTCCTCCCACCTCTCACATACACACATGGGGCCACAAAGCCTGAAGACCCCAGGCCACCAGCCCCAAGTCTTAAAAGTGTTTTCCAAGTGTGTGACAGTGCAGCCTAACTGGTGCAGTGTCCCCAGCCTCTCTAGTTTCCGGATCAGAACAAAATGACTGCGCTGTCATCACAGTATTTATTTGAAGGTCTGATAAATATCAGGACCTTCTTTTGAAAACATTCAGAATTCAACTGGGTGTGATGGTGCACATCTGTAATCCCAGCTATTTGGGAGGCTGACACAGGAGGATCACAAATTCAAGGCCAGCCTAGGGAACTTAGTGATACCTTCCCCCTCCCCCCGCCACCAAAAAAAAAACTTAAAATGAGTCCATGCAATGACATTTTTAACATGCTTTCTTCAAGTATATGTTAGCCATTCCTGTGAACTTGCAGAAGCACCCTAGACATGTCTGCTGGATTGATCTGGCCAGAATTCAGGGCCCTGCTGCAGCCTTCGTTCTGCCTCTGGTGGCTGCCCCTGGCCCAGACTCCCTACTGCAGCGATTTGGGGTTTTCTCTGCCAGTCTGGGAAGGCTGGTCCTGGTCTCTGCTCTGAGAACTTCCTGGGGTCCTTCCTCTTGGGAGGACATAGAGCTATAGGAGCTGATGGATGAAGAAAGGGCAAAGGGCTTCAAAAGAAGAGAGAGAAAGGATGGATGAAGTGATAGAGTGGTGAGAGTGAGCCAGAAAACTGATGAAACTGCTGACTAGTATCTACTGCCACAGCAGTACACCCACGAAAATACAGTGGGGGTTTTTTCTGAAAATAGCCCAGTATACCAGAATCCTGAGAGAAGACATACTTGGTTTCTTCAATTATTGATTCAGCAAACATTCAAGGCGCTGTCTCCGTGCAGAGCACTGCCTCAGTCCTCTCCCTAGGGCGTACCTCGTTCTGGACTCTAGATACTTGCATTCCTATTTTAGGGTGAGTGGAAGAGAGGGAGATTGAGATTTCTCTTGCAAACTTGGACATAGGCTTTTGTTCTGTTCCTGCCACTTTTGGGCACGTGGTCTTGGGCAAATTCCTCGTCATTGCTGTCTCAGGTGGGACCACCTTGCACTGCCACAGAAGACTAAGCTCAGGTTTCTTCCATCAGTAAGGAGGTGGGCGCACAGGACCACAGAGGCTCCAGCTCATCATCTGGGCCCAAGTTGGTGCCCTTCTTCCCAGCCACACTGGGCATGGGACTTTTTCTGTGCTTACAAGCTCCAGCACTGCATCCTGATTCTGAGCAGGATGAAGAGCAAAGGCAAAGGTCAAAAAGTCACACCAGCTGAAGGAGGCCTCTCAGTTCTTTCATCCTTTTAAACTTTCACTGTAAACTAATTTCAAAAGACCAGAATTGGAATTGAACTATTTATAAATATCTGGACTGTGTTATCTTGGGACCATATTACATGCAGAAAGTTGCAAGAGTTGGAGTTGAACTAATTTTAGGGTTACAGAGGTTACAGAAATTGTACAAAGAGCTTCCATGTACCCTTCACCCCGATTGTGCAGGGCTTAGCAATTCACCATTTGATAACTATTTGGGTTATCATTTCTTTCTATGTAAACATATTTGTTTCCCTCTGAACCGTCTGGGAGAAACAAATAGGCAGGACCCCCTCCATACTTCTTTTCTTAAGTAATACAGTGCAATGATCAACATGAGAAAATCAACACTAATATATTGTCTAATCTTCAGATCTTTTAAAAATTTTGCCAAGAGTCTCACTAACTTTTTGGAGGAAATTTTTTTTTTGGTCCTTTTTTGGGGAAAAATTTTTTTAAATTTTGATCCAGGATCCGATCTTGGTAACATGTGCGTTTAGTTACTCTGACTCTTCTGTTGCCTTTATTTATTTTGCCAGTTAATTTGTTACTCTTTTTTTTTTTTTTTTTTGCAGGATAGGGGTTTGAATCCAGGACCTTCATCTTGAGCCACCTCTCTACCCCTTTTTAGTTTTTAATTTAACTTTTTTATTCTTTCATGTTTGCAGTACCTAATGATTACATTCCTTGTGAAGAGTTGGTCCATGTACATTCACATTTCCATTCTTTTTATGTCCCCTCCACACCCTATTTCTCGGTCCTTTTGTCATTTGCGGATGACCAATCACCCTATTTCCTATTATCTTTTATTTTGCTCTTTATTTATGTTTTTCACATTTAAGCTTGTGTGTGTGATTTGTTTCACTTAACATGGTCTCAAGGTGCATCCATTTTCCTTCATCTCTATTGATGGATATGTAGGCTGCTTCCAATATTTAGTCATTATGAATTGTGCTGCTATAAATATGTTACACATGTATCACTGTAACACCATATCCTTAACTCTTTGGGGAAGATAGCTAGAAGTGGAATAGCTGGAATTCGTAGTTTTAGTTTTTTGAGGAATCTCCATACTGATTTCCATACTGGTAGTTGTGCTAGTTTACATTCCCACTAACCATGTAGAAGGGTCCCCCCCAACACACTCCACCCCAGCCTCTAGAATTTCTTTTTGGTTTGGTTTGGTTTGTTCTGATTTGGTTTGGCTTGGTTTTTGGTTTTTGTTTTTTCTTGCTTCATAGTGCATACTGGCTTTGAACTCACGATGTAGCCCAGGATGGCCACAAACTCAAAACTCCAACAATCCTCCTGCCTCAGCCTCCTAAGTGCTAGTATTACAGGCATGCGACACCACACCTGGCTTCTCCAGCACTTGTTATCTGATGTCTTGATGATGATAGCCATTATTTCTGGGGTAGGATGGAATCTCAGTGTAGTTTTAATTTGCATTTTTGTAATGGTCAGAGGTACTAATGTTTTTTCATGTACTTTTTGGCCATCTGTACTTTGAAAAGTATCTTCATTTTGGTTACTCATTTTTCGATTGGGTCTTTTATTTGGTGAGGGTCTAATTTTTTTAGTTTATATATAGTTTAGATGTTAATCCTTTGTCTTAGTCATCCATTTCATAGATGTCCCTTCACTCTGTTGGTTTCCTGTGCAGTGCAGAAGCATTTTAATTGATGTGGTCCCATTTGCTGTTCAGAAAGTCCTTGCGTCTGCCTATGACTTCAAAAGTGGTACCTATGTTATCTTCCAGCAGAAATAAATATTTGTGTTTTAACATTTGGATCTTCAATCCGTTTTGATTTAGTTTAGTACATGTTGAGATATACGGGTCTAGACTCAGTCTTCTGCATGTTCCCAGCACCCTCTGTTTTTACGCTGTCTGTCCTCCAACTAGTTGCCATTGACCCACTGTAGCACCTGCATGCTCTGTGTCTTTCTTGGTCTTGACTTCTTCCAGGGCGTGATGTTACTGGTCAGCTGCTGTGTAGGGTTCCTCACCAGTCCGGGTTCCTGCGCTTGCTCCAGGGTGATGCACACATTGTTCATTTTCGGCAGGAGCTCCACAGTGCTGCTGTCCTCACAGTACATCTTTTCCAAAGGCACACGGCTCTGTTTGCTTCATTACTGGTGTCATTATTTTAGATCTGTTGTTTAGAGGTGCTGTCTATACCCGTCATCGCCACTGAGCAGTCACTGTTCTCCTCTTTGTGACTGGTAAGTTGCTTGGGGCATGGTCTCCAGGACAACAGAAATAACGCTTTTGAGGCTGGGGTAAAGCACTTGCCCAGCATGCACAAGCCCCAGAGTGGGATTCCCCAACACCAGGAAATAAGTCTTGGTTCCCGTCAAACTTTCACTTCTAGTTTTCATATCCATCCCTATTCCTTCCTGAGTCTAATGTGGTTGCCTGGCTGCCTTCCATGTGAAAAACTCTCCAGGAAGCCTATCTTTTTGTTGAGAATTGTGTCCACACTTAGCTGTGAGAAACCAGGGAACCCTGTTGATTTTTGTTGTTTCATTTTGATCATGAGCATATTCCCTGGGGAATAAAAAAAATACTAGGTAAGCTACTTACCTACCTAAGAGCATCCATGTGAGGATTAAATACTGACTGATATTTAAAATATCTGTCCCCACTCTGTGGGAAGAGGATTTTGTTTACTTGTTTTGTTGGAGGAAGGTTTTCAGTTCCTTTTAGAAATGGGTCGCCAATTAAATACAGTCCTGATCCTTCTCGCCCCAAAAACATGATAAGGTCTATTTGAAAATTGAGGAATGCGGGAGAAACTGGCTCTGTAGAGCAAACTTGGGCCGCACAAGAGAGAGAAATAAAAAGCAAAAATAAAAGTATACCGCAGTCTGGAAGACAGAGGGCATACTTCCATGAAGAATCACGACAGCAGTTCCCTTTGGTGTCCCACCTGTTTCATGTCATGCACATCTCATGGGAACCCATGAGAAGTTTCTGTACACAGGGTCCTGGGAGGCAGAGCTGTGCAGATCCTGGGATCTTTGCCACACCTCTCTGCCCACCCAGCCTAAGCCATGCCCTACCTCCTACCTCAGGGTCCCTTGTGGCTACACACCTAGTAGGTGGAAGAACAGGTCTGCACACTTTAACTACGGCACTGTAGTTGCCTGTCTCTAGTTCGGAATTCCATAGTCTCTAAACTGACTGACACCCCTCCCACTGTGTAGCTAAAGCTGCCTCTGTACTCTGTTACACTGCGGAGCTATTCAGAATGGTCCTGTTTCCTAGCTGAAGACAGCATCATGTGGATATTAAATAAGAGCCTACCTCGGGCTTCCTTAGATTTGGTTATTTTCACCTCCCTTGCTGTTCACGACAGCTGTTCTCTTTTAGGTTGGGGGCCTTTCATTTATTGCCCACTGACCATAACCGGGAAAGATCTTGCAGGGGAAAACAGAGAATAATGGAATAATGGCCTTATAAATAAACACAACTTGCAGTTTTTAAAATATTTAACGGAGACAGAGAACCATAAAAGCCTTTCCTCTCCTGCAGTTAGAAGAATTGGAATTTTAAAATTCCTTTGTCGTAGAGTCAGTATGAAAGAGCATGAAAATTTAATACCAATCAGCAGCAAAACTCCACTATATTTCACTGAGAATTGTACACTGAACCTCATGAAATAATATCAGTACATGACAGAAGTAAATAATGATGCTAGAAAAGGATAAATCAGGATACAGAATTCTATGTACTAAAAGATCACAGCTCAAGTTTAAAATATGTATGGAGGGAAAAGCTGAAAAGGAAATGTCATAAGATGTGAATTAAGAGCAGTTCTGTTTTGATGGAAGGATCCTAGGTGATATTTTCTTTAAGTTATTCCATAATTTCCAGCATTTTTTAAAATCACAAATAGCAGAAGACTTAGAAAACATTGAAATAGAAACAGCTATGGGAGAGATCATCTGAGCCCTTGGCATAAGACAGAGCTTAGTTTGCTGGGAAGACAAAGCCGAGGGCCCCACAGTGCAGTTACTGTTTCTTCCCATCCACTTGGATGCTATTTATCTCTCCAGCCAGTTCCTCCTTTCTTTCATTTCATTTCTCTTTCTCTTAATGTAAGGAAGGTGATGAGATTGATTTTTTTTTTTAAGTGATACTGGGGATTGAACCTAGGGCCCTGGCATTGAGCTACATCTCTAACCTTTAAAAAAAAAATGTGGGGGGTGGGGAGATTGAGACAGGGTCTTGCTATGTAGTTCAGGTTGGCCTTGAATTTCAGCCTGACCTCCAACTTATAATGACCCTTCTGTCCTAGCCTTCTGAGTGTTGGAAACATGGGTGTGCACCACCAACCCTGGCTCTTTTTAAATTTATTTTTAATTATTTATTTATATTTATATTTTTTATTTATTTATTTTGAGACAAGCTCTTAAGGCTGGGCTGGACTCAAACTTGTCTCAGCCTCCGAGTCCTGGGATTATAGGTGTGAGCCACCATAGAATGTGACTCTTTAAAGCCAGGTACACCTGGATTTGAACCGTAACTCATTCAGCTGAGCATGTACTATGCCACCGGGGATTTACAGTCATCAAAACAGACCAAAGTGTCTGCTTTTGTAGAAGTTACATTGGGTGGGAGGAAACTGTGATTTAGGAGGTTCTAGAAAAACCCCTGGATCAAAAAGTATCTGTACAACTGAGAGAGTAGGATGTGGAGCACTGTTCCATTGAGAACTTGGCCTTTGGGTCAACCAGTATCTTTTCTGAAGATGCACATATCAACAGGAAGAGTGCACACCACTAGGCTTCACAGTCCTTTTAGATCAGCGTGAATTCTGTCATACACCCCAAGGGCTACGTGAAAGCCACGCTTTCCAAAAGTCGACTTTTTTCCTGGTGGTTCTGGGGAATCAAACCCATGGGCAGTCTCTACACTGTGGCCCTTTTCATTTTTTAATTTCGAGACAAGTTGTCCAGGTGGGATCTGAACTTACTGCCGCCTCAGCCTCCCTCAGTACTCACATTACAGGCAGGTAGCTCTGTGCCATGCGAAAAGTAAACCTTTTGTTTTCTTTTGTTTCTTGGTGTTGGAAATCAAACCTAAGGGCTCTCTACCACTGAGCTACATCCCACCCTTTTTAAAAATATATCTTGAGATAGAGACTCATTAAGTTGCCCGGGTAGGACTTGAACATGCAATCCTCCTGTCTCTGCCTCCCTCAGTGCTGAAATTGCAGGATACACTACCACACGTGACTGAAAGTAAACTTTTAATTAAGAGAGCACCCCGGGACCTGCGCTTCCCAGTAGAGAGGGTGAAGACAGGCACAGAGAGTGAGAGGTTGTGAAGACTGGGGTCCCGTGTGTGTCTGAGTCTGCCTTGGGGATGACCAGAAGTCATCAGGCCCTTCCTTCTGCGGGCCATGTGCTTCAGAAGAGGGCCTTCCAGCCCAGCATCCTGAGGGCCATGCTGTTTCCCCCACATCCTGCACCCCGGCACACACTGGAGCAGGTCATTTCTTATCCAGGGCAGAGGAGATGAGCAGAGTCGGTGCCAGGGCCCTAGAGGGGCAGCACAAGGTCCTGGCTCACTAGTGCAGGCCTTTTGCTTACACGCGTAAGCAGTGGTTTAAACATCAGAGACCTCTGAGTCTCTGACAGCAACCAAGAGTTTAAGTTTCCAGATACTAAAGCCAGGTGTGGTGGTGCACACCTGTGATCCAAACACTCAGGAGGCTGAGGAAGAGCGCCTTTGTGTCTCAGAAGGAAACAGCTAGAAAACACCACTTAGAGGTGGGCCTGCTCCCTACCAGTTAGCTTTGCCTGCCTCACAATGGGCTCTTCCCCAGCGAGACACTGGTTGAGGAGACCACCATAGCCGGAGTGAGCAGGGAAATGTCAGCAGCAATAAGCAGGGGCAGGCGTGGGAGCGTGAGAGAGCAGTCACTAGCTGTCACCTCCTGCAAGGTCCTCACTTCTTTCCTTTTGCATTGTCCTGCATGAACAGCAGTGAGGGCCTAGGACAGTCCCTGGAGACACAGTCCATGCAGTGCTATCAGAGCCATCATGAGGGACTGTTGCTAGGAAATGACCCTGACTTCCACTGTGCTCAAGCAAAACCACTGCTCCCGAAGGTCCCCACAGCAGGTCCCACCAGGACCACAGCTGGCCCTCCCACCCCTGTGCTCTTTAACCTGAGACTTAAAAGAAGAGTAGAGGTAGTGAGGAAAACAGGGCCAGCTCCCGATGGAACCAGAGCAACATGTGGCCCAACCTGAGCCAGCCAGGGGCAGCGCTCAGGACAATGGGCTCTGGGCTGGGGCTCAGGCTCTGACAAGACAGAGTGATTTAGAAGCCTAATGTACATAGCTACAGAGAGGCCGTGAGTTTGCAGAGACAGCCAGTCTCAGAGAGAAGCAAGGGAATGGAATAGACTCGCTGAGAAAAAGCACAGAGAAGAGACTATGAAATGGAGGCTGAGGCAAGAGAAACTCAAGTCCAAAGTCCAACCTGAGCAACTGAGAGATCTTGTCTCAAAAAATAAAAATAGATATGGGGATGTAGCTCAGGGTAAAGGCCCTGGGTTCAATCCCCAGAAGAGAGAGACAGACAGACCGACAGAAACACACACACACAATGAAGTCCAACAGAGAGACAGACACACAGCACAGGGGCCACATACTGATGCTTCAGTTTTCAGCAGATCAGGCACTCCTGTGGTCCTGTGTACTGTATTTCCCTGCAGATTTCCCCCATCCTTAGAGTCACCTCCGTCTGGGATCCAGAGACTTTCTGTTCCTTTAACTAAAAGAAGAAGGGTGAGCCAGGGGAGGCCACAAGAATCAAAGTGCAAAGTGGCACACACGTGTAATCCCAGCACTTGGGAGGCTGAGGTAGGAGGATCACTGTGAGTTCAAGGTCAGCCTGGGCTACCTTGTCTGAGACCCTGTCTCAAAAAAAAAAAAAAAACCCAAAACAAAAACAAAAACATGCACTCTTGACAGAACACACTGCCCTCTTGACTTCTTGAGCTGTGGTCCAGCCAGGCAGCACGCTGTCATTTTTATATGAGTTCAGTAATTGCATAAAGTCTCAGCACTGCCACACTCCATGGTATGTGGTGAGGTCCCCCAAAAGCCTGTTTTTATTTATTTATTTTTTTTAATTCCACTCAAATAACCAGTTTACATCTGATCCTCAAGTTGAAGCCAAGCATCCTGAGAGCTGATTTCTTGTAAGCTAAGTTAGAGCCCAGGGTAGGATGATGAAGGGCATCATAATCAACAGGTTAGCAACATTTAGAGTGCATAATACTGCGAGTAAAAACTGCGAGTTTAAGTAAACATGCAACCACAGATTTTTAACCTTAGCAGAGGAGATCCCAGTGGACAAGCTGCCGGGGGAAGCCGCCTCTGGTCGCCCTCAAGGGCGGCCTCCAGGGGGCGCCGCTGTCCAGGAAGTCCAGGCGGCAGGGCTTACAGCAGGCGAGATGCACGGCACAGGGCAGTGAGCTGGGAGACTGCGTGTCTGCAGAGACGGCTGGCTTCCCTGGGGAGCGAGCCTCCCGGCTCCTGGACGTAATGCATGCGGACCCGCGTCTTCCTCCCAGCATGTAGAGGCAGCGGCTAGGCCTGCAGCTGAGGTGGGTGAAGCAGACCGTGCAGGTCTCTTGGCAGCCAAGTCCAGAGAGGAGGAGGAGGAAGTCCCTTAGTTTCCTCAGAGACATGCAGGGTCCTGATGGCCTTCCCAGGAGGCCTGTTTCTGGTTTGAAGGGGAGAAGCACACACCCCCCCATAAAACTTTGCACTTCTCTATGAAATACATTTCTAGTCCATGTGTGTGCTGCCTAAAAACAGCCAGGGTTAGTAGTCACAGAAATTAACAAAAAAAAGCAAACTCATTAAAGTAGAATGTTTACACTTTTATTAGCAAGATTACTATTCAGTATTGAATTATAGGTTCTGCTTTCACTAAGTCCAGTCTGCTTTGAGTAAATGCCATAAAGTTTGAAAAATACAAGTTCATTTTTATTTCATAAAATTTGCTTGAAAGGAGTAAGACCTAATCAACATTTTTAAACAATAGATTTGTTAAGCCATACTATTGTAATTAATCTGCCTATGTGAGTTCCTCACTCCGCAATTTGGTGTCTCTTCACCCTACCCCATCTGTAAATGCGTAGCCTTCACTGGGACGAAGCCGTGTGTCAGGTATATGCTTATCTATCACATTCTGCTCCTTTTCAGTGCATTTACTCTTACGTACTTGATTATTTGTGATTTTATATTCTTCCTTGCCTTTAAGGTTATTCGCTTTCAGTTCCCATTGGTGTGCATATGAGGTATGGTTGAAAAATACGGTGTTTTGCTATTAAAACCCCAGGTACTTAAGACTGAGTCCAGCAGGCCCATGCCTTAGTTTTACTGTAAAATTTGTATTTTACTTACTTTTTACTGTAAGTCTGTACTTTAGCATACTAGCCGACTGTGCACCTCAGTACCTTTCCCTGAGGGATACGGAAGCAATCTATGTGTTTACCCACTTGGTATGATGAACAGCAAGGTGTGTGCACATGTGCAAAAGCGGCAAAATGTCATGGTGAAATTTTCTTAGAGGACTGGGACTGAAGCTCATAAAAGATCATTTACAAGAGAAGAAAAACAAAATGTTTCTACCCAGGGAACTACACAAAAAAATTGTGGAGTGCACTGGTGAGCTGACAGGTAAACAGGCAGGTGTAGCATCCCCAAGACTTACTACAACAAAAGGAAAACCAAAAAGATGGCAACTGTGCCCCAGAAGAAAGGACAGAAAGACAAAACACACATGATGTCAATGCAAGCCCTACTTGTGTATGCAGTATGCAGTTGTCATGTGTGAAGACTGCCTAGGGTGTGAGAGTTGAAGCAGAGCTTATTTCTGCGGTAGACTTTAGTTTGTGTTTACACTGTAGTTCACACACGCTTTTACTTTTGATGTTAACTTTTAGGTTTTGTAATCAAGTAAACAACAGATGTGAAAATGTTGATGTCTATTCTAAGCACTCATTACATATGTGATATTTTATTTTATTGACATCCTATTTTCCTGCTAAGTGCATGTTGTACAGTATAGTAGGAAGCTCCTGACAAAACAGAAGAGAGGTGACAAGACTGCCACGTAGGAAAGGAAAGCTAAGCACGTGTGCTGGCCACGTAAATGAGATGTGTGCATGGGACATGCAGTTGTCATGTGTGAAGCCTGCCTTGGGTGTGACAGTTGAAACAAAGCTTATTTTTGTGGTAGAGTCCCATTGGTATTTTCATTGTAGTTCATATAGGAATTTATTTCTGATGTTATCTTTTAGGTTTTGTAAACAAACCCACAGCTGATGTGAAAAGTTGTTTATTCTAAATGCTCGGTACATACTAAAATTTTAATTATTTTGTTGATATTTTATGTTCCTGTTAGCTACACACTGCATAATATAGGAACTTACTGACAAAACAGCAAGGCCAGTGAGATGTCATTTGTACTACAAAAAGGCCAGGAAGGGAAAACACATGTGCTGTCAGTGTAAGTGATGTGTGTGTATGGAACATGCTGCTGTCATGTGTGCAGACTGCCTTGGGTGTGATAATTGAAGTGAAGATTTTTTTTTTTGGAGAGTGCTATTGGTATTTTCATCGTAGTTCATATAAAAATTTGTGATGTTCTTTTTCAGACTTTGCACAGCAAAAAAGTCAATGTTGAAACTTTTGATGCTTTTTTTTCATCAAAGCCATTTTATTTTAAAGATTTAAAAAGAAAAAAGAAAATTTCAAAACACAACAATCAGGGAACAATAATGATACATGCATTGCACATTGCCATCCCCAAATCATTCACCCAGAACGCAAGACATCTGCATTCAGTTGTCTAAACAGTACCAGTGCAAACCTTTCTCTTCAGTGAACTCAGAGAAATGATGCTTTTTTTATAAACACTATAAGTTATTCGATACTTTATTTTTGTAATATTTTTCTTAACTACTCATTGTTTAATATAAAATTCATAAAATTA
>RJWT010008272.1:0-26545 GCA_004365215.1 Cuniculus paca | reverse complement strand
CTTTCTTATCCATTCTGCAATTAATGTGCAGGCTACCCCAATTTTTTTTTTTCTGGCTCCCTGTTCTCTCTCCTTTGACTTTCAGACTATGAATTTTCTTTCTAGCTAAATGTGTTTCTTGCATAGAGCATATTGATGGATACTGTCTCCTGATCCACTATGCTTCTGTTTCTTTCTGTTGGTGCCTTGAGGCCCTCTTGCACTGCATTGTCTCTGCCATGCTATTTTACTGCCATTGGCTCCCTATTTTTCCTCTCCATTCAGTCAACTGGCCCCACTTGATGGTCTCCCTCTGTCATTGTTCCTGAGACCATGGTCCTTTTTCTCTCTCTCTAAAATGTCCTTTAGTAATCTTTGTAGGGTTGGATTGGTGGTCATGAATTCCTTGAGTTGTTCTTTGTCATGAAAGTATCTTGTTTCTCCTTTAATTTGGAAAGAAAATTTTGCAGGGTACATCAGTCTGGGCATGGAAGTTGTTTTCTTTCAGGACTTGCATCACTGCACTCCAGCCTCTTCTTGACTTGATGGTTTATGTTGAGAAGTCTGCTGTGATTCTGATGGGTTTTCCTTTATAGGTGATCTGTCTCTTTTTCTCTCACAGCTTTTAATATTCTGTTCTTGAGATGAATTTCTGGGATCTTGATTATTATATGGCTGGGTGTAGATTTGTTTTGGTTATGGCTAGCTGGAGTTCTATATGCCTCACTTATTTGAATGTCATATTCTTTATTTATGCTTGGGAAGTTTTGATAAATTATTTCTGTAAATAAGCTCCTGATGTCATTTGTCTTGACACCTGCTTGTTCACTCACATTTTTAATTCATAAATTATGCATCTTTGAGTTGTCCACCAGCTGTTGAATTGTTACTTCCTGAGTCCTTGTTATTTTTAAGAGGTCTTTCCCTTCACAATCATTGGTTTCAAACCTGTCTTCAAGCTTTGAAAGTCTGTCTTCAGTTTCTTTGAAGTGAATTTGCCAGCTTTTGAATGAATTTTTAATTTTCTGGATATCTCTTTGAATCTGTTTCATGCCTTGTAGGTCTCTCTTATGCTGTTCATTCATGGTTTCCCTCCTTTTCCTATGCTCCTCTATTTTTTTATCTGTGTCTTCTTTAGAGATGCTTAGTATTTCTTTTATTATGGTTTTCATTTCTTGTTTTACCTGGGATAGAATTTCTGTTCTGATTTCTCTTTGAGCTTCATGAAATTGTTTCTTCACTTCAGTTGACATCACTTCAGTCATTTCAGGTGTGCAATTCTCGATCTCCATGTTTTCCTCTTGTGGAATTGCACTGCTTGAGTTTGATGCCAGAGATTGCCCTCTCCCTCTTTGTCTTGGCATATCCCTGATTTCTTCCAACTCCCTGAGCAGTGTGGTCCCAGGCACTCCAGCACTGGCCACAACTTCTCTGAAGGTAGACTGTTTGTCTTTTCTGGCCAGTGCTGGCTACGTACATCTGATGCTGGGTGCCTGTGTCTCTGCACTGAGCTGGACACCAAGCCACCCAGGGTTTGCATGGGAGCAGACCTGCGAATCTAAACTGTTTAAGAACCTACACAATATTGCCTGAAATGCACACAGGAGTGGATCTCAGTTCAATCAGTTTCCACTGGTCCACCCACAAACTGGAGCTCCAGAATAACTGGTTTTTCTGGCCTTGGTCCAAGCAACTTCCACAGGTCTGCCCACAACCTGGTGCTGGCACCAGAAGTGGTTAGCAGTCTTGGCCCCGGGCGTAACCTGCCCTAGTCCTGGGCATTTCTGCTCTTCAGAAGCATATGTCAGCTAATGACATATAGGAATTGGTGCAAAACTCTTCCTTCTCCATCATCCCTCAGTGGAAAAATTCTGAAGCATGTGTTCTCTGTTGACTCCCAAAGTTCCTAGTGATTTGTGTTACCTACCACAACAACCTTTTGTTCACTGCCTTTCCTTCTATATCTCACTTATCCTCTTTCTTACTGATTCCTTCAGAGACTAACTCTCCAGGAAAATCCTTGTACCTATAAAATACACTCCTGAGAGAATGTATCATATGATGATTATTTAGGACCAAGTTTTCTTTTCCCTTGAGGGGATAGATTTGGGACTATGGAAACAATTCTTGATATCATCTGGCCCCAGAAGTACTGCTAAATTTCCCATCCTATTGTTACTTCCTCAATCAACAGTCTTGCACATTGTCTCAGAGATTGTTCTGCTTCAATCCTCACATTTTTTGCTATTTCTGCTGCCCCAGTCTAACTTCTGGTCATACTACACAACTAGATTAATGGGGATTCTGGCAAGAGCAGAGTATAATAATCTACAAAGGCATGTGCAAAGTACTGTAATGACATTGCACAGGATGGTACAGGGGATAGCACACCCTGGGATAAGAGTGTGGGTGGAGCATTTCCGTCGGCACCTGAAGGAAAAGTAAAGGAATGCTTCCAGGGACATGAAAGACACTGCTGTATGGAGACAGCTAGCTCCCTTGGAGCCTTGGAATCTGGTCGTTCTTACCTTAAAGCACAGTAAATATTCAGGAATTGTTGATGATTATAGTTTCCATTGTTGTTATTTAGGGCCTGTGTTATGTATCTGTTATTTTTGCCTGCCAGCATTCATTTTCTTCTTCTGCTGCTAATGGAACTCTATTTTGCTTAGGAAGTTTCCTCTACTGCACTCTATCCATTTGGGCTAGGTAAGGCTGAATGCACTCATAGTCCAGGACTGTATAGGGATCCAGGGCTAAGCCCATGAATACAATGTCTTAATTTAGTATAAGCAGTGTGAATTCATAACTTTTCCAGGATCAACCAAAAAGGGAGTGATTTTATAGAGTCTTTAAGAGTAGATATGTGAAGCTGTCACTCTGAGCAGCTTGTCTTCCTCCACTTTCAAAGTGTTGTCGTACTGTAGAGTAAGTAAAGGGTCATGTCATCTGCAAGTAATGATATTTTGAACTTATCTTTTCCTATATGTATCCCTTTTATTTATTTCTCTGGCTTGATTGCCCTGGCTAATTATTTAAGCATAGTGTCGAATAGGATTGGTGATGATAGACATTCTTGCCTTGTCCCTGGTTTTAGAGGAAAGGCTTTTGGCATTTTCCCATTCAATATGTTGACAGTAGATTAGTCATAAGTGGCTTTATCACATTGAGATATAGACCTTCTATACCTATTTTATTTTGGGTTTTTAATTATCATGCTGGATTTTGTCAAAGGCTTTCTTTTCACATCTGTTGGAATGTTTGTGTGAGTTTTTTGTCCTTCCTTCTGTTTATGTGAGGAATTGTATTTGTTGATTTGCATATATTGCATCTCTGGTATGAAGCCTGTTTGGTTATGGTATATGATCTATTCTGTTAACCAATGTCTTGTTAAGAATTTTTGCATCTATGTTCATTAGAGAAATTGGTCTATACAGGAATACCTCAGTTCATGGATGCAAACAATTTGGTTTGCAAACAAAAGCATTAAGCAAAATTTTGTTTCCATTAGCAAACTCCACATCAAGTGACAAACACAACCACAGCCATCTCCTCACACAAGCATAAATATAGCCATCTTCCCAAAAATTGCAAAACAAATTAAGCTTATAAACTAAGGTGTCATTGCTTTTCTCTTTATCAGTTGGATCTTTGTCTGGTTTTGGGTTGAAGATAATCCTAGCTTCCAAGAATGATGTTGTTATTAGGAGGCAGACTGTATGAATCTATGATATCCATTTGTTCAGTGGTTTGGTTCAACTCTGATATTTCTGTGTTGATTTTTTATTTGGTTGATATGTCTGTTTGTGATAGTGGGTATTGAGATTCTCCACTATAACTGCATTGATGTTTATCTAATCTTTAGAGCTTGTTCTATGAAGTCAGGTGCACAGTGGTTGGGTGCATATATGATTGTAATTATTATCTCTTCCTGTTGAATAGTTCCATTAACCAATATATAATGTTCTTTGCCTCTTTTAATCATCTTTAGCTTGAAATCCACCGTCTGAAAATAGGATAGCTATGCCTGTTACTTTTCAGGTTCTCTTTCTGTGGAATATTGTTTTCCATCCCTTGATTTTCAGTCTATGAATTTCTTTTTGTGTTAAATGTATTTTTTGTATACAGCATACTGCTGGATTTTGTTTCTGCTAATTCTGCTAATTTGTATCTTTTGATTGGCAAGTCAAGTCCATTTACATAGATAGTTTTAATTCATAGCTATTCATTTATTCCTGTGATTGTATTCATTTTCTGCTGTTTTTCTTTCATTCCCCTCTACTTAGTGGCTAAAACTGTTTCATGTATTCATCTTATTGTACATCTTAGCATTGTTAGCTTCATTGTCTCTAGAATAGCCTTGAGAATTTTTTAGAGTGTTGTTTTTGTGATCACAAATTTCTTTAGATTTTCTTTACCATGGACATATCTTCTCAATTAATTTTGAAAGGTAATTTTGCAAAATATAACAGTCTGGGCAGGAAGTTTTTTTTTTTTCTATTTTATGAAAAAGGTAAAACAGAATTTCATAACAAAATAATAGGAAAATAACAATAGTTAATACATTGCATATTGTTATGTTCAAAGGAGTTACTCAGAGTATAGGATATAGACATAAAATATTCTCCAATCAAAATTAGCACAAACCTTCCTTTTCAATGAACCAGGAGACACTCATAGAATAGCTAACTTGCATTTTCTTGTTTTTCCCTTTCTTCCTTTCCCCATCCTACTTCCTTTTTCCTTTTAAACAATTTCTTCCCATTTTACAATATCTATTGTACATTTTAGACCTTATTTACTCTTTCAGTTTCACACACTAGGGAGATGATATGATGTTTATACATGAGGTCTGATTTATTTCACTTATGAATATGGTCTCAAGTTGCATCCATTTACCTATAAAAATCTCCAGGTTATCCTTCTTTATAGCTGAGTAGTACTCCATTGTATAAAAATACCATATTTTAAAAATCTATTCCTTGGTTGATAGGCATTTAGGTTTTTTTCAAGATATAGCTATTATGAGACCAGACCCAAGCCTTTCCCTGTGAGTTAGCACCATTTTCAGACTGTGGGGACAGAGAACAAGGACTCATCAAAAAGCAAGTCCCACCTGCAAACCAGTGCTATGGGGATGGCCAGACCCCAGCCCCTTCTAGCGTGCGGGCTGGCAAACAAAAAGAACCAACTCCCCTCCTCCATAAGCCACCAACTGATCCGAATAAACACAAGCTGTGATGATAGCTATTCAGGTGAGACGCAATTGGATGCCTTTGGTGCTTTGGTGTTTCACTGACCTTGCAGGTCTAGGGCCAATAGTCTGATCATCTGTTCAGAGGACAGCGGTACATAGTGTGGCATCTAGGGAGATCTCCTTCTGAAGGTGGTAGCCATTGTTGACTCCTTATTGTCTTGTTTTGAAGTCCTGTATCATTTTCATTGTTTTTTTGGGTTGAATTTTGTTCTCTTTCATTTTGTTTGATTTCGTTATATCTGATGGCATGAGCAGCTATTTCAAAGATAGCAAGATATATGATGGTAGCCATTTTGGATTTACTATTGTCTTGTTTTGAAGTCCTTTATTGCATTCACTCTTTTGTTTTTATTGGTTCTATTCTGTCTGTTCTGTTTGATTTTTACTATGTCTGAAGGCATCTGCAGCTATTTTGAAGACAACAAGAGGCACTGTTGATTTCATACTGTTTTGAAGTCCTGTATCAATTGCACTGGTTTATTTTGATTAGTTTTATTTTCCTTGGTTTTATCCTCTTCAAAATAAAATAAAAAAGAAAGATTTAGCTATTACAAATTGTGCTGCCATAAATATGAGTGCACATAAATCACTGTGGTATGATGTTTTTAATTCTTCTGGGAAGATATCCAGAGGGGAATAGCTGGGTAGAATGGAACCTCTAATCCTAGCCTTTTGAGAAAATTCCATACTGATTTCCACAGAGGATGCACTAGTCTACAATCCCATGAACAGTGGAGAAGTGTTCCTTTTTCCCCAAAGCTCCTCCAGCATTTCTTATTGGTTGATTTCTTGATGATAGTCATTCTTTCTGGAGTGAAATGGAATTTCAGTGTTGTTTTAATTTGCATAGCTCAAATGACATATGATGTTGAGCATTTTTCATATATTTATTTTCCAGTTGTAATTCTTCATCTAAGAATTGTGTATTCCTCTCAGATGCCAAGTTTTGGATTGGGTCTTTGATTTGGGGAATCTTATTTTCTTCAGTTGTTTATATGTTATAGATAGAAGTCCTTTGTCTGAGGGACAATTAGCTAGAAATTTTTCCCACTCTGTGGGCTGTCTTTTCACTCTGTTAGTAATTTCTTTTGATGTGCAAAAGCTTTCTAATAAGATGGGATCTCAGGTGTTGATTAATTGAACTATTTCTCATGCAGGTTGGGTTTTGTTCATGAACTCTTTGCTTACATCTATGTCTTTAAGATTTCTACCTACTTTCTCTTCCAGATTTAGTATTTCTGTTCTAATATTTAGATTTTTTAATCTATTTTGACTTTAGTTTAGTACATGGTGATACATATGGGTCAAAGAAAAACTCAAGTCCTCACAGATTCACCGCTGAATTCTACAGGATGTAGAGATTTGATGCCAACACTCCTCAAACTCTTTAATGAAATTAAAAGAGAAGCAATACTCCCTAACACATTCCTGGAGACAAGTATTACCCTGATACCAAAACCAGAGAAAGACCCAAACAAAAAAGAGAACTACAGGCCAATCTCTGATGAACATAGATACAAAAGTCTTCAATAAGATACTGGCAAACAGAATGCAGGAAATCATCAAGAAGATTTTATACCATGACCAAGTGGAAATCATTCTAGGAATGCAGGGATAGTTCAACATACATAAATCAATAAATGTAATACACCATATTAACAGAACCAAAGATCAAAAATCACATGATCTTCTCAATAGATGCACAAGAAGCTTTTGATAAAGTCCAACGCTTATGATAAAATCCCTACAGAAAAGTGGAATAGATGGTCTTTACCTCAATCTGATAAAAGCCATCTATGACAAAACAACAGCCAACATCATACTAAATGGACAAAAACTGAAAACTTTTACTCTAAAATCAGCAACAAGACAAAGATGTCCACTATCATCACTCCTATTCAATATAGTCCTGGAAATATTAGAGCAATTATAAAAGGAAAGAAATAAAAGGAATAATGATACAAAAGGAAAAAGTTAAATTACTATTATCTGCAGATGACATGATACTCTACATAGAAGACTCCAAAAACTCCACAAAAAGACTTGTAGATTTAATAACCAAATTCAGTAGCATAGCTGGATACAAAGTCAACACTCAAAAATCAATAGCATTCTTGTACATAAGCAACAAAGTCACTGAAAGAGAAATTAGAGAGCTCAAATCCTTCACATTAGCATCCAAAAAAATTGAAATACTTAAGAATCAATCTGACAAAGGAAGTAAAAAGTGTACATATTGATAAATACAAGACTCTGAAAAAGGAGACCGAAGAGGATATCAGAAAATGGAAAGATATCCCTTGCTTATGGATAGGAAGAAGCAACACTGTGAAAATGGCCATACTCTCAAAAATTTTATCCAGATTTAGGGCAATCCTGATCTAAATACCATTAGTATACCTCACAGAGCTAGAGAAAACATTCCTATAATTCATTTGGAAACAGAAGGAGTATATAATAACAAAGGCAATTCTGGCAACAAAGGCAAAGCAGAGGGCATCACAATCCCTGACTTGAAACTATACTACAAAGCTACTGTGATAAAATCAGCATGGTATTGGCAAATAAACCAGACCTGAGGATCAGTGGAACAGATTGGAAGATGCAGACAGAACTCCAAATACACTCAGTCACCTTATCTTTGACAAAGGGATCAAACATGTTCACTGAAAGAAAGATAGCCTCTTTAGTAAATGGTGCTGGAAAAACTGGCTTTCCACATGCCAAAGACTAACACTAGATCCATGTATATCACTGTGCACTAAACAGAAGTTTTCTTTTACTGCTTGAAACACTTCATTCCATGCTCTTCTTGCCTTTAACCTTGTACTGAGAAATCCGTTATAATTCTGATCATTCTTTATAGGATATTTGTTGCCTTTTTCTTGCAGCCTTCAATATTCTATTGTTGTTTTGTATTTATGGTATTTTAATTACCACCATAGACAAGATAACACAGTAGTGAATGAACCAGTGGTGTGGAGTTACTTTTTTTTCTGATCATAGCTTTTTAGGGTTCTACATGTTTCACTTATCTTTATGTTAAATTCTTTTCCAATGTCTGGAAACTCTTCTGCTATTACATGTATAAATAGGTTTTTTATGCCCTTTGTGTTGTCTTCTGATATTTTGCTAATTTCAGTTACTCTTATATTAGTCCTCTTTGAGTCTTCTAGGAGTTGTTTGATCCATTTTCCACATTCCCTTGTTGCTTTTAAAGTATCTCTCATTAGTTGATCATTGAGCATGGACAGTCCTGTCCTTTAGGTTTGACACTTTCTCCACATTGGTCACTTCTGGTACTTATACGTTTAATCATGTTTTTAACCTCTTGGATTTCTGTTTGGAACTTTCTTATGGACTCACATTCTGTTTTATGCTGGGCATTCACTTTCTTTAGTTCCACTGGCTGTTGATTAGTAAGTCTTCTGTAGGCTGAACATTTGTTTCATTATGGTCATACGTGATTAGCTATATCTTCTTTAAATTTGCCAAGCACCTTACAGAACTATTTTACTCCACTGCTATCCTTTCAGACCTGTTTTCTGTGTGTTTATGATTTCTTCCCCCTCAATGCACCCTTTAATGATTTTGGGGCCATTGGGAGTTTTGGGGTGCATTTTGATAGCTTATCTTTTCATGTTTCTGGTTTTCTTGTTGTTATTATTTGTTTTTTGTGCTGGGGTTTGGAAATTCTCTGGCTCAGTACCCCATTCTATGAAAGTGAGTCACAGTGTTATTTATGATGCCCCAGGAAGTCTAGGTATTGATTTTAAAAAACCCAATTTTTAGCCACTACTATGTTATCGTTTCTGTGGTTGCAAAGTCACTGAAACAATGACATCAAAATTCAAGTGGATATTGACAAACCCAAGGAACCGCTTGCCAATAACCCTTTACAAAAACCAAGAGAACTCTGATTGCTCCCCTTAAATTGACCTATAGTAATTCAGAGCACTGATTTCTGCTGG
This sequence comes from Cuniculus paca, assembly GCA_004365215.1. Taxonomy (NCBI): domain Eukaryota; kingdom Metazoa; phylum Chordata; class Mammalia; order Rodentia; family Cuniculidae; genus Cuniculus; species Cuniculus paca. The sequence goes on along the minus strand of RJWT010008272.1, from coordinate 17,338 downwards.
ATGTTGGCAGCAGTGCCAGAGCTCAAACATATCACTAGGTGGTATGTTTTCTTTTCTCAAGACTGCCCACTGTGTTGATTACTCCCCTTTAATCTGGCCTCCCACAGCAGAATACAGGACCTGTGCTCTTCCAGACCTAAGCTTGCCCCCCAGGGAAATCCCAGGAGATCTGTATTTAGCTCTCACACTCTCCAAAACTATCTCCCAAGGCTGTCTTTCACAAAGTCTCAGTGAAAGGGTATGACTTCATTTCTGAAGTGAAACTGTCCTCCCTGGCATTGGTGTCTTCTTCCATCAGGTCAGTCTGTTGGTTGTCTATTCTGTTATCATGTGCATTGGAGAAGCCAGGGATTATAAGTGGAACTCACAGTTCCTAGGTCCTCCTGGTACCAGTGTAGGGTCCAGTGGGTGGTGCCATCAGCTGGCAGAAGGGCATGCAGTTCCTGGGCCATTCCCTTCCTTCAAGCCAATTTAAATTGAGGGTTTTTAAGGGTCATTTTTCTGAAAGATTTCTAGATTCATAGGAAGTGGACAATCTTTCTCTCTGAAAGGGTACAGAGAGTTTTTGATAACTTGTAAACCTCAACAGAGTCAAAGAACTCAGAAGACCCAGCACTGTATCTATGGTCCCAGAATATTACAAGGGCACAGTGAAGTCTCCAATGTTATCCCCTCCTTCTATAATGATGATAACTTATTGAATGTCTCTACGTGCCATCCATAAGGATGAAAAATCCTTTCTAATACTCTCAAGCACCTTGTAATGGAAAGCTCATTTTATAGATGTGGAAATGGAAGCTCAAGGAGGTAAAATAAAATTTCTATGGTCAAATCACTAATGCTACTCAAGGGAGGGATCACACATGGGGTTTCTGGATTGTTTGTCCTTTTACTTCCTTTCTGTGGCAACTCGCAGAGGTGATAAGGGAGGAGTCCTTATATTTAGTAATTAATTAGCCTTATCTACAATATCCTTTGTCACTGGCCTTCCTGTAGGTCGGGATTCTCATTCTCTTGTTCTGTGCTCTAGTTTTCAGAAGATGCTGCAGACACTCTAAAAACCTCTTCCTTTTGCTAGATTCATCTGGCATTCTGTCCTTCCACACTGTCCTGTGCTTCATATAAGCCTCTTACATGTTGGATTGATGTTCATGGGATTTTCCTCAGTGTTCAAATTAGGCATTCTGTGCTCTTGGGAATCTTTTACTCACAGGATTTATCACTCTTTTTATAGGTATATGTCTACACTGAGACAAGGTACAACATAAAGCAAGAAGAATGTAGCTACTGTCTTGTGAGTTCTAGTATTCCAAAGCAGGTAACAAGCACAAACCAAACACACACACAGACACACACAGACACACAGACACAGACACACACACAGACACACACACAGACACACACACACACGAAGATGAAATACTATGCTGTGATGGTAAACAAAGGTTGGGCACAGCCATGTCCATGTCTAAGCTTTTCACCTACCAGTTTCTAACTCTGAGATCATTGTATAATCATTTATCTCTCAGAGTCTTCAACTATGTACAAGAGATAAAAATTCCTCATAAGTCACTGTGATGATTGTAGCTATTATGTGGGAGGTTCATAAGTGCTGAATGGTAATTATAAGTGTTAAGCATTTAGCCCAAAGCCTGGCTTATAATGAGAACACAACAATATTAACTATTTTTCTTAGTGAGCATATATGTGAAAGAAAATAAAATATTCATAATGCATATAGATTATCTAATATACACAAAGCATGGAATCAGATATGTAGAAGAATAATGGAGACTAATAAATGTATTCCTAGACAGCATGCTTTTTATAAAACAACTGAATCTATTATCATTTTGAACCATATTGAGGGATCAGGAATCACAGGTTTTGACACATTGTCTTTGGAGTCAGGATGCAGAGACTAGTTATTGTGTGGAATAGGACCTATTCACCAAATATTGGAGGTACTGACAAGATCCTCAGGCCACTTTTAGAAAAGAAAGACCCACAACTGTTCTGTAAGAAGGTGTCCAGCTGAGAGAACAAGGCAAGTATTGTCAGGTGGTAAGACAAATTCCACACAAATGTTATATAGTTACTCACTTACCAATTTTTTTTCCTCCTCTCAAACTTCATATGGTACTAGCACAATCTTGAGTCTTTTCTGAGAGCTACCACAAAATTAACAAATCTTTTAAACTGTGCCTCTGTTGGTCTGACCTTACCTTCTGTTGTCATGTGGTCAGTTGGACCTATCAATCCTTAACCCAGGATGTTGTAGTTGGAATGTGTAGTTACTAGTGAACCTTCTGAACTGAAGCTCAGAAGGTGTGGAACAGCTAGTATTTATGACATGAGAGATAATTTCAGAGAGAGGGAGTGAAAAGGAAAGAGAGGATATAGGAGAGGGAAAGAAAAAGACTTCAGTTCCTGACTGTTCTTCAGTTCATATTTTTGAATCATAATAAATGTTACTCCCCACTTTTTTGAGAAACATCCTGTTATTTATTAATAAAACTATCTAAACAGGTAAATCCAACAGGAGTACAGGCAGGGAATTAAAGAAAGGAACCCATGGGCATTAGTGCATCTGGGACATTAACCAAACAGGTTTTCCAATGGGAGTGTTAATCAGTGGGGAAAGAGGACTAGGGCGTAGCTCCATGGTAGAATCCCTGTCTCCTATGTACAAGGTCCTGAGCTTAAGTTTGAACACTGTAAAAAAGGTTCATGATAGATGGTGCAAACGTATTAATGCAGACTGGAAAATATATAAAATCGGGATGGGGTCATACAATGCTACATACATAGTGGTAGGGATGTAGGCTAGAGAATCTACTGGGGAAAGTAATTTGGCATTCTTACTTATATGAAATATATGTTGATGGGTTCTGCCTATAAGGGTTTCAGCCAGGCTCACCATGGTGGATCCAACATGGTGCCTATAATCTCAGGTCCAGCCAAAGTGAACTTTCGTGTTCTTCAAATCCCAAAATAAATTTCTGTCTTTACCTTAGTGCAGGCACCAAAAGGTCATCTAAGCCTCTGCAGACATAACACCTTGCCTGCTCACAGTCTCCACCCCCAGCCCAGCTCCATCAAAAGCTGTTCGCCCAGCTTCTCCTTTTGAGGATCTCTGCAATCCCTTGCAGCTCTCCCACACTGGCAATAAAGGCTTTTTTCTTACCTCTATCTGTGTACCTCAACTGTGCCAAAATGCTTACATATGTGTACTCCATGCCCCAGTAGTCTGCTTCTGGGTACACAGCCCAGAGAATTCTCTCACAGACCTGTAAGAGGATGTGTAGAAGTGTGACCATTCCAGCATTGCTTTTGGTGGTAGGGAGTTAGAAGCAATTCTGTTACCAGGGGAGAGCACTGGCAAAATGTGGTTTTTTACATGTGAATATCCTGCAAGAATTAGAAGATACAGACTTGAGGCGCACACAGTGATGTGGACATTAAAAAGCTAGTGCTTAGTATGAATTGCAAGAGACAGAAGGAAATAGGTACATAATATGTCTATGAGGAATAAAAATATTGGCCAAATAAATAGCAGTACCTATCCCTAGTGGCATTGTTCTAGGAATGTATGTTCCTAGTAGCATTATTTGCAATAGACAGAATATGAAAACAATTCAAATGTTCATGAATAGGAGACTGGATAAGAAAAAGAGGTATAATAATTATTCAGCCTTAAAAAAGGAAGTTCTAGCCATGCTGCAATGTAGATGAACCTTGACATTGTGACAAAGGAAATGAGCCAGTCAAAAAAAGACAAATATTCTATGATTCCACTCATATGAGTTATCTACAATAGTTAAATTTATGAAGACAGAAAGAAAAAATATAGTTGCTAGGAGCTGGGGCATAGGAGAGGCAATAAGGAGCCATCAGTGGGTGCAGCTTTTGTTTTTCCAGATGAAGAGTTCTAGGGACTGGTTATGGAACAATGTGCACATATAAAACATAACTAAAGTATATTAAAGGGTAGTCAATATGGTAAATTTTAACTTGTGTATATTTTATCGCATTTATTTCTTAAAAAGGGGAGCATAAAGATATTTTGGGGACAGATAATAAAATTTAAAACATGTTTAAAAAAAGAATGAATAAAATGAGGGAACGGCATTTGGCAAACTGGCAATGATAATGCTTTATGGACCAAGGAATATGATTAACTCAACCCTTTCCACAAGAGCTGCACATTTTCAAAAACGTGGGATAATTCTTGTGCCCCTGGTTTTCCTGAAAGGCCTTAGGTTATGGGAGTGGAGAGATAAGTGACTTTAAGAGCCTTGGACAGGTTGTTCTTTGTGTTGTTTGCAACCCTGTTTTCTATAAAAGAAGCCTGATTTATTCAGATGACTTGAAGCTTTTATGTTCCTATCCTTTTCTCCCATCCAGTATTTCTCAGCTTCTAATTGATAAGATTTATTACAGTTACAAGATTCTCTCTTCCTTTTTCTTTGTTTAACTCAATTCCATTTAATTTAAATCTTGCCTTCTTTTTCTCCAGATTGTTTTGGATTCAAACTTTCTGACAAAGTACTGCTTCCTTTTAGAATGCATTATTAAACTTTAAAAAAGCTTGGTACAGTTGTACTAACTTTGTGTGGAGATAGTTACTATGGCGTTGTCTCTCAGACGACCATAATGATATCATAGTTGGTACTATTGCAAGATGAATAGTGCCCATTAGCATGGATCCTGAAATATCCAGGCAAATCTGAAAGTATCCATTGAATGAAGGGCTGGAGGTGCTTCCTAGCTTGAAAATACTGCTGGACTTTTTGAGATTGTTTATGATTCTCCATTATGTTGGACAATTCTCTAGGTTGATTATATACTCAAAGTTTTGTTCTATGTGTGTTTCAAATTTTTCTCTTCATGATTTTAACAAAGGAAATGCATCAAAATTGCCTTAAGTCATAAGCTGATTTGATGATCTACTTTCACTAGTGGAATACTAAGCAACCACACCTTCCTGGATTGCTCAACTGAAATACTTAAAGGTTTGCAATATGATTATATAGAAATTAATTTTCTCTTTTTTGTTGATATCTATTTAAAAGGTACTATTTGAATGGTTGAATTGTACAGCTCTTTGATATATGATATTTGATATAGTTAGATAATTGCTCTGATCTTGGTCAGTAAAACCTTATTTGATAAGATTCTGTCCTACTATAAAAGTTCAAGAGTCCTCAATTAACTAGTTGTAAATTCAGTAGGATATACACACTCAAAGAAATGGGGTGGAGAGGGTGGGGGTGAAGAAAGAGAAGGGAGAGAAAGAGAGAGATCAAAGCAGAAACACTTATCCTTGGTTAGGGAAATAGCCAATGGAGTAATAATGGCTCATGATATTCTCTGAGAAAACAAGAATTTGTGTTCTTTGCTGACTAGTGTGATAAGGAATATGAGAGGTAGAAAATAAAGCCTGTTTTTATTACAATTGATATTTTAATTTCTTGCAGCAACAGACTCTGTTGGTTTGATTATGTGAGGAACAGCAGTGTACGGCAGACTTATGAACTGAACCCATTCACAAAGGCTGATTGTAACTCAAATTAGTTGTAAATCAAGACCATTTTTCCCATAAATAATGGAAATACCCAGAATGAACCTCTCAGAGCACCCCTTAACTAACATTTTCATAATAAAAAGCATTGCGCAAGGTACATAATTTACCAGAAACACCAATAAATTTCCTAGTGTATTCACCAAAACGTTATAAAATATACCTCATTTACCAGAAACTATAATTTCATATTTCACTCACCATTCAAGTTGACATCTTTGGGCTGCAGGAAGGGAGGATGAATGAAAGGTAGTTACTGTTTGGAAGGAAGTCCCCTTCCATAAGAAAGTCAGGAACCTGGCTCTCTGGTGTCCTTTCTCTCCTTAAGAGAATCTCTAGCCTACTTGGACTTGCTTCTGGCTCACTAGGCCTCAACCTTTTCAGAACTAAAAACTTGTCTAAGGTTCTCTGTTTCTGCCTTTCCGTTAATGCAGTTCTGTAGTGTGACATGACATTGTCATCAAGCAAGTGAGTACAACAATTGGCTTTTTCTCTGTCTGAGTGGGTCTTTTCACAAATGTAACTCTGTCCATTTATTCAAGATTTTCTTTATTTCAGAAGGACTTTTCTGCACTGATTGTTGATATTCTCTTTCCTCTTCAGAAAGCTCTTCAGCAGCCATTCTCTGTTGCTCAGCCAGAAGTTGCTGAAATTCCTCTGCAGACAGTTCCAGAGTGTTCCTCTACCAGATCCTCAACAATACCACTGTCTACCTGGATGTTATGGTTTGCATACAGATGGCCCCCCCAATCCTCATATAGTCATGGAAGTGCCTGAATCTAGCATTTGTGGTTGACTTGTTGTCTAGTGCTGGGATTGGCGGTGTGAGTTCTGCACCCGCCCAGGGGTGGAGCCGACATACAATGTAAGGTTGGAATGGGGGCATGTTTTCCTCTTTGGCGCTGTTTGTGCTTGCTGCTTGCAGCCTCCATGAACAGCTGCCCCCCAGCCATGCCACATTGCCTTGGAACCAGCTAAGTATGGACTGAAACCTCCAGAACTGTAAGCTAAATAAACCTTTCCTTCCCCAATTTTGGGTGTCAGGTGTTTGTGTCAGCAACAAGAGAAAAGTAACTAAGACAGAATTTGGTGCCAGAAGTGGGGTCATTGCTGTGACTGTACCTGACCATATGGTTCAAAAGCCTTTGGGAATGCCTTGTGGGGAGAGTTTGGAAAAGCTTGGAGATGTCGCCTGAAAGAGAAGCCCTAGAACAGCTTAGGCTGTTCTGTAGGGGAGATTCTGGTCATAGCTTAGGAGCCCAGAAGGCTAATAGTAAAGACTGCCAGTAAAGACTAAGTTCAGGAGGTTTCTGCTGGGAGAAAGGACTGCATTGGTTGTTGGACTCCACACGATGTGTGTTATGGCTTGGCAGAAAGTTTGTCTGCATTCTGCTCATGTCCAGACACTTTGCCTGAGACTGAGATTAAGGGCGGTGGCCTGATTAATCTGGCAAAGGAAATTTCAAGGCAGTCAAATGTTGAGGCAGTGGCATGGCTATTGTTGGGGGCTTTTAGCCAGATTTATCTTGGAAATCAAGAGCAAAGAGCCCAGCATGATGATTTAAAATGTTGTGAGTTTGATCAGAAAACTGTGGACTATAAAGATAGAGCTGAAACCTTGATTGCTGAAAAGGAACAGAATACAAAAGATGGCCTACAGGCATCACAGGAAGAGGCAGCAAGTCTCCACCCTTTACAGCCTCAAAGATACAAAAGTAAGAGACTTTCCCTGGGGGAGAAAGCTGCAGAGTGCCACATTTCAGAATGACGACAGAGACCACAGGAGGTTCCAGAATGGCAGTGGAGGCCACACGAGGTTCCAAAATGGCGGTGACATAAAGAATCTGTTCCTCGCAATCAGGTTCCAAATGCCCAGCAATGCAGGCACTTGACCTCTATGACCAAGAAAGAGAAAAGCCTGGCTACTGCTCCAGCTAGCAGCAGATCTTGGCAGCATCCATCTGGCGCTGGTTTTAGGTGCATGGAGAATGCAGGCATTCTGAGGTTAAAGAGGCTTCCACCCTGATTCCAGAGGGCCTGGAAGGCAAGGCAGTGCCCCCCTGAGAGGGCAATATGTGAAGCTTTGAGTGTGAAGCCAGAATGGAGACCCCAGAAGTTTGGAAAAGACAGGAATGTGGATCATCTAAGGAAACCTGCCATGGGGGAGCTGAGCCAGCACAAGAGAGATGCCATGGGATTGGTGACTACTAGAAGTGCCATAGGGGTGGAACCACACAAGCCCTTTGGAGCTCATATTTTGCCACAGATTGCTTCAGATGCTGGACATACAGGACTTAACATTTGCCCTGATGGATTTTGAACTTACTTTGATTCCAATGCTTTGTATTCCCTTGTTTGTAACTTTTGGAATGGTAATGTCTATCTTGTGCTATTACATGTTGGAAGTGTTTAACGTTGTTTTCATTTGTACAGGGGCTTGCAGCTAACAGTTTGCCTTAGATCTTCGAGGAGACATGGGACTTAGACATTTCATCAGTGCTAAAACTGTTAGAACTTTGGCAACTGATGGAGATGGACTAAATGTCTTTTGTATAAGGGATGTACATGAGTCTTTGGGGGACCAAGGGTAGAATGTTATGGTTTGTATATAGATAGCCCCCCAATCCTCATGTAGTCATGGAAGCGACTGAATCTAGCATTTGTGGTTGACTTGTTGTCTAGCACTGGGATTGGCGGTGTGAGTTCTGCACCCGCCCAGGGGTGGAGCCGACATACAATGTAAGGTCGGAATGGGGGCGTGTTTCCCTCTTTGGCGCAGTTTGTGCTTGCTGCTTGCAGCCGCCATGAACAGCTACCCCTCAGCCACACCACCCTCCCTTGGAACCAGCTAAGTATGGACTGAAACCTCCAGAACTATAAGCTAAATAAACTTTTCCTTCCCTAATTTTGGATGTCAGGTGTTTGTCTCAGCAACAAGAGAAAAGTAACTGAGACACTGGAAGCCTATGGATTTTGCTATAGGATGTTATCAACCACAGGGTCAACAGCCTTCACAGTCTCTCTCCTATATAATTTTAGGCCACACTTTCTTCCACTTTCTTTCTTCTCTCAGTATCCTTAGAGAGACACTGGTCCAGGATTTCTCAATCAACCCCACACAGGAAAGGATGTTTTAATGCTCCTTTCAGAACTCTTTAAGGGTTGAATCTGTATCTGAGATCATCTGGAAGCACTTAGGAACAGTTCCTTGGTGTATAGCTGCTAAAACTCTGGTCCATGGGCTACAGTAGAGGAGCTGTATTAGGTGGGAGGAACTAAACAGAGCCATGGGAATTCTTCAGCCAATTCTTCCTAGTCTCATAGGTGAACAGGAGCACTGTCCATGATGAGGAGAGCCTTGAGTCCTCTAGATATTTCTCAATAGTGGGACAGAAAGCCTCCCTGATCCACTCAAGAAAAAGTACTTTTGTTACTCAGGCTTCTGCATTAGATTCCACATGACCACTAGCCTATTCTTCATGACTTTATATTTTCTGAACAGTCTAGGGATCTCAAAGTGATAAACCAAGAGAGGCTTTAATTTGAGGTCACCATTTACATTGGCACATATCAATAAGGTTAGCCTATCTTCATAGGCTTGTGGCCTGGCATTCTTTTCTCTTCCTGGGTAACATATGTTCTCCTGGCCATTTTCTTGCACAAAAGCCCCGTTTCATCACAGTTGAAAACTTGATGAGAGCAAAAGCAGTATCTCTGTGTCATTGTTTCAAAGGGGCATATGTAATTTTCAGCAGCCCTTTTATTAGTCCTGGCTGCTTCACCATGCCTAGTTATGCTATGAACCCTACTTCTTGCTTTAACACTGTGAAACCATCCCTTACTCATAAAAGTTTCACCATTGTCACTCGTTGAAGGATTATCCTTTAGGAGATCTGCATTTGTAACTCTAGCTTTTTCACAAATTATAGGCTCAGGTAGGCTCTTTTTTTCATTTTTCTTTTCTTTCTTTTTCTTTTTTGGTCTTTTTGAGACAGAATCTCACTCTGCAGTTCAGGAAGTCCTTGAACTCACTTTGTAACCCAGGCTGGCCTTGAACTTGCAATGATCCTCCTGCCTCAGCTTCCCAAGTGCTGGGATTACAGGTGTATCCTAAGGTGGGCACTTACGTGCCATCTCCCTTTTGTTTATCCACACTAATGATAGCCTTTCTACCTCATCAAACACTGTTGATTGTAATTGTATAAGCTAGCTTCCTTATACAAATCTTTTCTCTGTAAGATTGTCCAGATGGTGAATTTTGGCATGGTTGCATATTAACAAGACTAGTCACATGAATGCCACACTTATATTTCTTCATAATTTCCTTCTTTAGCTTCTTTCATTCCTTCCTTAGCTTTTTTCCAGGGGCCATTTTTATAGCAGTAATCATAGTGATTATATAAAGCACTGACCAAAATCAAGTCCATAAACATATGCATTTGGGCTCAGACTGGTACCTACATATGCTTACACATACTTTTCTGGCATGGCAAGTCTTTGTTTATAACAGCACAAGCTCCTGGCATTCAGGTTGTAACTCAAGACTGTGGTCATAAATTAAACCTAAAATCCCAGTTGTAACCCAAATCATTCATATGTGAGGCTGGTCTTAACTTGAGGGTCCACTGTAGAACTAAAAATGTATAAAGTAGAAACTATGTAATTTTCTTATGTCATTTCTATTTTTATTAGCCAGGAATGGAGATGGTAAAGGGAAATAATTTTAAAACCAAAATGAATTGAGACATACAACACAGATGAACCTTAAAGACATGCAAAGTGGAAGAAACTAGATGCAAAAGACTATATACTGTAGAATTCTACTTCTATAAAATGTTCAAAAATAATAGTTCATAGAGGCAAACAATACTTTAGTTGATGGGTATGGGAACAGAAGCAACCACAATAGATACAAAAGATCTTTACTGGGGTGATGGAAATGTTCTTATATCAGCTTTCATGATAGTTATGCAATTGTAAATTTACTAAAAAAAGCATGGAACTGTATGTACTTAAAACAATTGAAGTTCCTGGTAAGTAAAGTATACTTCAAAATGCTTGCTTTAAAAAGAGAACTATGCCAAACAGAAATTATAGATTTTTGCAGTTTGAAGTTTTATAAACAGGAGTAACTATCTACTCTTTTGCCTCTTAACTGGAAGAGAAGCAGATCCCTAGTGTCAGGACACAATTACCTCCTGTTTGTCTAAGAGATATTATCTAAAATGCCATTTGACAGTTGTTTCAGAGCTGAAGGTGATATAGGAGAAATATAACTCCCAACTTTCTAGACGTCAGATGTGCCACGTTCATGTCCCCTGAAATCAAAGAATGAATTCTGAAAAACAAGAATAGGAAAGGTTTATAGATAGACAACTGCTGAGAGACAGGAGAGGCACTGAAAGTAGGTTGCCCTTGAGCCCCTTTGCCAGGGTAATTTGTACAGCAAAGTTACAATGTGGGTACAAGATTGGTCAAACTATAATCAACCAGTAAGATTATGACTAGAGCCAGTTAGTTAATATTGATCCAGTAGGGAAGTAGGGCATGTAGCAAGGTCATACAGCTAGCACCAGTAACCTCAGCTTATCTGTGACCCTCCAAAATAGGAATATTTTGGGGAAAGGATGGATCCAGTTGTTCTGATCATCTATCTGGGTGTCTAAAGTATATCTAGGCTTAATGGACTGACTGGTACCATTATAGTATATATGTAATTTCAAATTTCCATTCCTCTCTTAGGAAAGTATGCAAGTCTGGCCATTGTGACTTTAATTTCAAGGCCTTGCCTTCTTCAGATGCTCCTCTAGTCATGGTTTTGATGTTTTCTCATCTTTTGCATTAACTTTCTATAAAGAAGGATCACATTGAGGCTTTTATAGGTAAATGGATGCAACTTGATACCATACTCATAAGTGAAATAAATCAAACTCACATGTGTAAACACCGCATCATCTCCCTAGTGTAAGAAACTGAAAGACTCAATAAGATACAAAATCCCTGATAAATATGGTGGAAATGTTCTGAAGTCCAATAATGCTTTTATTCTTTGATTTGATTGGTTTAAGTCTGTTTTCTACTATTTGATTACAATATGTGAGAAGATATCAACAGCTTTTTTGAAGAAAGCAAAGTACATTAAGGTAGCCATATTGATTTCTTACTGTCTGATTTGAAGGCATGTAATGTTTTCACTCTTTTGTTTTGTTTAGTTTTATATTGTTTGTGTTTATTGTATGTGAATGTATGAACAACCATTTCGAAGAAAACAAGAGACACTAGGGTAACCATTTTTAATCTCCTGTTGTTATGTTTTGAAGACCTACATTGCTTGCAGTGTTCTGTTCTGAAATGCTATGTTGTGTTTGACTCTATTCTGTTTTGTTTTGTTCTATTCTCTTTAAAATAAAAAAAAAACTTTCTTGAGAGCCTCTCCCTGTCTGACTGCCTATTAACATCTACCTAACTTAGCTGTCCAAAATAAAGAGACTGAACATCCTACATCTTGTCACGCATGGCTCAGAGATGAACCCGCTCAGTGCTAGGTAATGGCCCCATGCCTGCACCACTGCTTTCTTGCTGGATTCTCCATCTTTTCAATGCATGACCTTCTAGTTAAAGGAAATAATGTGTCTCAGACAATGGGATTATCATTTCCACCATGGGACAGTGAAAATTTTATAATCTTAGGACTTAACACAGATATTAAGGAGTTTTATGTGTCTGTGTAAAACCCAGCATAAGCTCTTCCAGGCTGAGAGTGTGTTGTATTCATCCCTATGCTTTCAGGGCTTGACACATAATGAACGATCAAAAATATCTTTTGGTTAGAGATGACTTTGGTCGTCCAAGAGTTGCTACGGATTTCATGGAAGAAGATAGTAAAGTTTTTATTAGATTTGGATAACTTTCATTTGGAGATTGAGAAAAGCCTCAAGTTGTAGGTAGACATTTCACTATATAATTTTTAGGTTATTTTATTTACTTCCATTTTTATTTGACATACATTTGTACACATTTATGGTGAACACTATAATTCAATATATGTATACAATGTGTGATGATTATATTAGGATAATTAGCATTTCCATGTCCTCAAATATTTATAGTAACTATTTTTTTTTTGAGACAGGGACTTGCTATGTATTTCCAGCTGGCATTGAACTCATGGTCATCCTCCTGTCTCAGCCTCTTGAGTGCTGGGATTACAGGGATGCTACACCATGCATGGGTTCGAACACTTACAATTTCTTTGTATTAGGAAATTTTGAACTCTTTTCTTCTAGTTACTTTGAAATATATCATATACTGCTATAGCCTATTGTACCCTCTCATGTAGAAAAGTAGAAACAAATTCATCCTCATTGTATTTTACATCCATTATCTAACCTCTCTCTATTTTCCTCACCCTGCTACCTTCCTCGCTTCTAGTGATCAATATTCTAGTCTTTTTTCTATGAGATGAAAATTTTCAGCTTCTACATACGGCTGAGAACATGTGGAATTTGTCTTTTTGTAACTACCTTACTTCACTTAACATGAAGTTCTTCACTTTATCCATGTTGCTGCAAATGACAGGTCTTCAATTTTGTATGACTGAATAATGTTCCACTGTGTATATGCATATATTTTCTTCATCCATTTATGTGTTGATCCATATCTTGGCTATTGTTAATAGCGTTGTAATAAACATTGTGAGTTGAGGTATCTTTGATACGGTGATTTCATTTCTTTTAGATGCATTGCCAGAGATGGGATTGCTGGATCATATGGTAGTTCTATTGTTAGTTTTTTAAATAAACTCCATTGTTTTACATAATGGTTGCACTAATTCACATGCCCAACAACAGTGCTTAAGAATTTTGCCTTTCTCCATATCTTCAACAGCATTTGTTTTTTGTTTTTTTTTCATAAGTCATTCTAACAGGTATGAGATGATATTTCTTTATGGTTTTGATTTACGTTTCTCTGATGATTTAGTGATGTTGAACATTTTTATATAGTTCTTGGAAATTTCTATGACTTGTTTTAGGAATCTTCTATTCAGATCATTTGCCCAATTTTAATTGGATTGTTATTATTTATTTTTAATTGAGTTATTATTATTTATTTTTTGCTGTTGAGTTCCTTATGTATCCATTCATCAGATGGGTAGTTTACAAATACTTTCTCCTATTCTGTAGGTTGTTTCTTCATTCTGTAAACTGTTTCCTTTGCTGTGCAGAAGCCTCTCAGTTCAGTATAATCCCATTTATATATTTTTGTTTTTATTGCCTGTACTTTGGAGTTTTATAAAAAAAAATTGCTGTTTTCTTCTAATAGTTCATAGTTTTAGATTTTTACATTTAGGTCTCTGATTTGTTTGTGTATATGGTGAAAGTTAGGGGTCTAGTTTTTTTTTTTTTAACATATGAATATCCATTTATTAAAGAAACTATATTTTCTGCAATGCATGTTCTGTTACCTTGTTGAAAATTAGGCATCTATAGATTAGGAGGTTTACTTCTAGGCACTCTACTCTGTTCCATTTTCTATTTTCTTTATACTAGTACCATTTGTTACTATAGCTTTCTAGTACTGTAAGTTTTGACATCCAGTATTATAAGACCTCCAGCTTTCTTTTTTGCTTAGAATTGCTTTGAGTTTCAGAGTTGTTTATGATTTCATAGTAATTTTAGTTACCTAATTCTGCAAAAAATGTTATTGCTATTTTGATAGGAATTTTATTGATTGTGTAGATTGCTTTGGGCAGTATTGACATTTTAATGATATTAATTTTTCCCACTCAAGAAAATAGAATTTTTTTCTCTTTTTTGTGCATCTTTTTAAATTTATTTCATCAGTGTTATAATTTTCATTGTAGGGATATATGATTAAATCTTTTTCTAGATATTTTATTTTTCAGAGGTATTGTCAATGGTATTTCCTTTCTCTCTTTGTCTTTCTTTCTTTCTCTTTCTTTCTTTCTTTCTTTCTTTCTTTCTTTCTTTCTTTCTTCTTTCTTCTTCTTTCTTTCTTTCTTTCTTTCTTTCTTTCTTTCTTTCTTTCTTTCCATCTATATTTGAAACAGGGTCTTACTATGTAGTTCACTCTGGCCTTGAATTCATTATGTAGGCCAGACAGATCTTGAACTTGCTGTGTACCTCCTGCCTCAGCACTGGAGAGCTGAGATTATAGGCATGCACCACCTTGCCTTGGTTGGGATTATTTTTATTATTTTGTTTTTAGCAAGTTTATCACTGGTATAGAAAAATCCAACATTTTTAGTTACTGATTTTGTATCCTGCAACCTCATTGAACTTGTCTATCCATTCAGGTAGTGTTTTAGTGCAGTCTTTAGGATTTTTGTGTATTTGAAATCACATCAACTGCAAACAGGCATAATTTGTGTTGTTCCTTTCCAGTTTGATTGTCTTTAATTTTTTTTTTACCTTTTTTTTTTTTTTTTTTTTTTTTTTTTTTTTGCGGCATAAGGGATTGAACTCAGGACCTCATGCTTGCCAGGCAGGAGCTTAGGCCACTGAGCCAAATCTCTGGCACCTTCTTACCTAATTGTTTTGGCTAAGATTTCCAATATTACCTTGAATAAGAGTGGTCAAAGTGGACATCCTTGTTTTGTTCCAGATTTTAGAGGTACCAGTTTTGGGGTTCCCCCATTTGTTATAACACCGATTGTCAGTTTGCCAATAATAGTTTTTATTGTGTTTATGTGTTCCTTGCAGTTAATTTTTTGAGTTTTTTTCTAAACAGATGGTAAATGTTTGGAAATTCTTTTCCTGTGTCTACTAAGACAATCATATGGTTTCTCTTCATCATTTTGTTGATGTGATGTATCAAATTGCTAATTTGCATATGTGAATCTTTCTTGCAACCCTGAGATGAATCTTACTTTATGACAGAGTGAAGTCTTTTCTTGTATTGAATTTGATTTAGTAGTATTTTGTTGAAAATGTTTACATCTAATAGCTAGCAGGGAGATTGATCTGTAGTTTTCTTTTTATGGTGGGTCTTTGGACACAGGATAATTCTATGTCAGGGTAATGTTGGTCTCATAGAATGAGTTTAGAAGGATTCTTTCTTTCATTTGTTTGGAATATTTTTAAAATTGTTATTAATTTTTCTTTAAGTGTTTTGTTGAATTCAGTAGTGAAGTTATCAAGTCATGAACTGCTCTTTGTTGGAAAATATTTTAAATACTTTGATTTCCTCATTTATTTTTGGTCTGTTTAGATTTTCTGTATTTTCTTATTCAAGGTTGGTAGATTTTATGGTTGAGAAATTGATATATCTCTTGTAGGTTTTCCAATTTTTTAACAAAGAGCTCCTATAATACTTTATTATGGTCCTTTGTATTTCTGTGCTATCAGTAGTAATGTCTCCTTTTTCATCTCTAATTTTACTTTTTAAAATCGACCTGAAAGTTGTCAATTTTTATCTTTTCAAGGAAACAATTTGCATTGATCCTTTGTATTTTCTTTTTAGATTTTACTTCATTGATTTCTACTTTATATTTATAATTTTCTTCCTTCTACTAATTTTAAAGACTTTTTCCTTGGTTCTCTAGGCCCTTACATGTAACTGGGTTGCTTATTTGAAATCTTACTATTTTGTGATATTGTTATTTATTTCTACTTCCCTCTTCTCTCTTAGTACCACTTTTGTTCTCTTAGGTTTTAACATACTGCATTTTCATTTTCGTTTATTTCAAGAATTTTTTTATTTCTCTTTTAATTTCTTAGGTGACCCATTGGTTGTTCAAGAGCATGTTGTTTAATTTTTATGTATTTGTATACCTCCATTGTTCTTGATTTTTACTTTTATTTCATTGTTGTCAGAAAAGTTGCAATGACATCAGAAAAGATGATTTCCATTTTTGAAAAAAACATTCATTGAGACTTGTTTTGTGGTCTTACACATGGCCTCTACTGGAGAATGTTTCCGTATAACCATGAAAAGAACATGTGTCTTGACATAGAAAAGATGATTTCCATTTTTGAAAAAAACATTTATTGAGACTTGTTTTGTGGTCTTACACATGGCCTCTACTGGAGAATGTTTCCATATAACCATGAAAAGAACATGTGTCTTGTAGCTGGGAGATTAAATATTCTACAGATGTCTGCTACATCTACTATAGTTGTTATGGTTTGGATAAAAAAATGTCCCCTCAAATGATGGTGCTTTTGAAAGTAGGGATTTTTGAAGGTGATTGGGTCACATTGATTCATTCACAAGTTTATACCTGAAAATGCTTTTAGGGGTTGAGACCTGATTGTAGGAGGTGGGTCACTGGGGTGTGACCTAGAAGAGTATGTTCTTCTCCCTTGCCCTTTCTTCTCACTCTGGCTTTCTTTCTGCTTTCTTTGCTTACTAGATACAATGTGTTGAACAGGTTTCCTCTGCTGTACCCTCTATCATGATGTTTTTGACTTAGAGCTCTTCAATCATTTATTGAAATCTTTGAAACTATGAAGCAAAATAAACCTTTTGTTTAAGTGATGGTTGTCAGATATTTGGTTTCAGCAAGAGACAGCTGAAAAATACAATAATGTGGTTAACTCTAACGTTTCTTTATTGATTTTTTTGGGTCTGGGACACCTGCCCCTTGTTGAAAGTTGGGTATTAAAATCCCCAAGTCGTCTTCTTCTTCTTCTTCTTCTTCTTCTTCTTCTTCTTCTTCTTCTTCTTCTTCTTCTTCTTCTTCTTCTTCGTAGTAATAATAGTAGTAGAAATAATGAGGTTTGAACTCAGCAT
>RJWT010008271.1:0-25146 GCA_004365215.1 Cuniculus paca | reverse complement strand
AGGCATAATGAATAAAACTAAAAAGATGAAAAGCATATATTATAGAAACACTATTCAAAAGAAAGTTGGAGTAGCTGTATAATATCAAAGTAAATTTCAGCACCAAGAATTTTCCTCAGGAGAAGAAAATGAGTTTTTTACTAAAAGTAAGTGTCACATCATAGATACAAATACCATACATAAAATTTTTAAATATTTATGTAACTAATGCATAGAGGTTCAAAATACATGATGTAAAAACTGACAGGATGAGAATGAGAAATCACCAAATTTAGGTGATAGTCTTAATTTTAAATATGTTTTGTTGAAAATTTGATGGATGAAGTAGACAGAAGTTTGAATATTGTCTGTCTGGGTGAATGTCTATTAGGTACTTGAAAAGGATGTGCTGTTGTGGGTGGAATGTTCTATAATCTTGTTAGTTGGATTGTTTCTGTTGATATAATTTTCTCAAAAACTTTGATTGTCTCCTCTGTATGTTACAAGGGCTTGCCCGAGTACCAAGAGGCTAATCCACTTATCTATTTCCTATTACTATCTTTTGGCTTCCACTAAGGCTATTGAGTGATAATACACTCATACATCCTAGATACTCTTCAGTTTCATTATTTTTAGTCACGACCTATCACTTCCAAGAGCACTTTATATAAATAAAGACTGACCTTTTAGTCCTTTGAAAATATCAGCCAAAGTTAAGTCACCATACCCTGGGCTTCTTCTCAAAAGCTCCCATTTCTGGCAATCAATATCTCCACTTTAGAAATGTTTGTTATCTCGATGGATTTAGAACTTCTCAAATCTTGGATCCATTTCGTTAAACACATCTTCTCCTTAATTCATCCCTTCCTTTTCACATTTTACCCAAAGCAGGAAACAGAAAAAAGGCTTTAACTTTAACAACACTTTACTTAGAAATCACCTCAGCTTCATGTCCAATTCCATCTTCTAAAACTTTCAATTTCCACTTAACTATAGGACACAATCCTCTAAGCCCTCTGCCACTCTCCTCCAGCTTTCATGGACATTGTCATCATCTTGGCGCTCTCACCAACTGTCACCTTACATCCATATTGCTGCCAACAGTCACTCATGATGACTTAGATTTCTCTAACTTGATTTAAGTCTTCTCCACCATGCTCCTCAATTCCTTCATTTAGAATCCTTAAGTCTTTGTTTCTACTAAGAGTATGTTCAAGACATTCTAGGCTTTTTCTTTCTCCTCAAAATTCTACCAGTCTTATCCTTTGGCTTGTAACAATAAATTACTTCTCCATTTTTAGGAAGTTTTTATAGCAATAACTCATTTCCAGGCATGAGAAGCTAAGTTGTTTTTATTTTGCTGGTAGCAAACTGCCACCATACAATGGAAACTTATTTTCTCAGATTTTCATTAGAAAGTCCAGTTGGGCCTCAGTGGGCTAAAGTCAGGGTTTGAGTAGAGTGAAATTTCTTCCAGGAAGCTCTGGAAAGCAATCCACTCACCTGGCTGGTTTTACCTGCCTCCAAAGGCCACCATATTCCATCCTGGCTCAGGGTCCAATTTCTCCTCCTGCAAAGCCAGCATTGTATGTCCCTCTGACTTTCCTCTAATCACATCTTCTGATCCCACCTCCTGCTGGGAAGGCTTTCATAGAGCTTGAATGATCAGCGTGAACTACCCTGGAGAGTCCACAATACCTCCCCTATGTCAAGGTTTGTAATCTTAATCATATCTGCAAGGATCTCTTCTCCCATGTAAGATAACATATTCATAAGTTTCAGGGATCAGAATATGGGCTTCAGGGGGGCACATACTTCTGCATACCTTACCGTCTTAGTTGATGGCTCAGTAATGCTGCTCAGAAATAGAGCACATTAGAAATTATCTAAGCAGCTGGGTGTGGTGGTGCACTCCTGTAACCCCAGCACTCAAAAGGCTGAGGCAGGAGGACCATTTGGAGTTCGAGACCAGCCTGGGCTACAAAGTGAGCTCAAGGCCAGTCTGAACTGCATAACGAGACCCTGTCTCAAAAAGACAAGAGCTGGGGATTTAGCTCAGTGGTGTAAGTGCCTGCCTGGCAAGTGCGAGGTCCTGAATTTGATCCCTGGTATTAAAAAAAAATTATTAAACATTTCTTGAGTCCATGTGCTGTTTTTATTACCTCAGTCAATGGCATGTTTTGTTGGAAGATAGCAAATTTTTATAGACATCTCATTGACCTTAAGAACTTTGGTTCATTGTCCATATTCTAGAGATTGGCCTCTTTCCTCCATATTTTCATAAACATACTGATCAACACTGAATGCAAGCAAAGGTACTTATCTAGAAGACAAGTGGGCGTTTCATTACCGACAGTGCTCAGCTAGAAATTTTTCTTAGCTGCTAATGTCTGTGCTGTCTATGTCATGTATGCCCTGGCTGCATCAGGGGAGAACATGTATTTTATTTACAGATGCACCCACTGCTCTAGAACGGACTTCTCAGCAGAACCTAGCTTGTGTCCTCTGAATCTGGGGGACACTGATATTGGTATTTACTCTTCCCTTAAAGATTTTCAATAAGAAGGACCACCCACAATATCAAAAAAAGAAAGAGCCAGTGAGAAGAGCCTGTGGTACCAAAAAGACAAGAAGGCATGCGATGCCCAAGATCTCAGCGGGCACCAATTGCGACAGTCAATTTTAGTAGTTATGAAGGAAGTATTTCCATTAGGGGCCCTGTCCACAGCTAGGGGACTCCAGTGCATACTGCAAGGGGTCAGAAGCTAATGGGAATATGCAGAGGTGGCCCCAGTGGACATAGCCTAAGGCAGAGAAACAGGCAGTGTGGGAGACCGGGCTGGGACCGCTGAAGAGGCGCCATAGAGCTAAACAGGATCCCACCCAGCAGCAGCTTTTGGCAGCAGAGGAAGAATCAGAAAAACACAGCAAAATAAACATTCTGCCTTGGATCTTTGGCATTTATGGCTTTTTGGAATTTACTGAAGCTTTCTGAGCCTGAAAGTCTTTATCGGTAAAATAAGAGCAATGAAATGACCTTGTAAATGGGTTATAGGGAGGAAAATTTAAGAATCTAAAATACTTGGAAAATGTCCCAATAGTACTGAATGCAAAATACTGTTTGCCAATATTACAGGCCCAAGATAGCTCGGCTACAAGCATTTTAGTAAACTTCACTTTTTGCTTGAAGAACCACCAACTGTAGGTGAAAGGTGATAATTTTTATTTATCATCTGAATCAAAAAAAAAGCACATACAAGGGATGATCAAACTCTACAGTGAATGTTTAAATTTTAAAAATCTATTACAGTAAAAGACACATGGCTATTGACCTCCCTCAAACTATTCCCTCTTGATTTGAGTGCACTTATCCCATGGTTCGTGCTGCTTTCCAAAGCATTTCTGGAGTCTTTGTTCTTGAGTGTCTCTATGAAGTGTGATCAAAACTATAGTGAATGTTGCTGCCAAGTGCCACCCAACTCAAAGGCAGGCTGTAAAAACACAACGCTGTGTCCTCATCCACCTTAGTCACCAGATCTGGCACCCTATGACCTCTGGCTCTTCCCCAAAGTCACAATGACCATAAAAGGTAAACAGTTTAAATCCATTGAGGCAGCCAGGACAATGCAACTGAAGACACTAAGGAAAAAGGACTCCAGAGTTGCTGCAGAATGTAGCAAGAATGGTGGGATGAATGGGTACCAACTGAGGGGAGAATTTGGAGAAGGATTAATGTCAGCATGTCTTTTACTATAATATATTTTAAGAGCATTCATCAAAACATTCACCGTATGTTTTGATCACATCTTGTATGTAAAAAAATCTAAAAAGTATTGTTACTCACTTTTTTCTTTAGTTTTGAAAACAGTGGAGGGTCAATTCAATTCAAAAATTTTGTGCAAGGCAGCGGTAAGGTACAAATGAGTAGTAATATCAGCAGTGATCAATAAGACATCATTCCTGGCTTTCAGTGATTCATGACTATAAAAAAGAAACACCTCAAAAGCAAGGTAAACATTTTTTAAAAATCAACATGCACAAAACTTGCAACATTTTTTGAGGACCTCAAACGGTAGAGATTGAGTGGTACCATTGAAAGAGAAGTTAACACAAAGGAAAAGAGGATGAAAGAAAACAAAGAGCAAAAATAAATCTGGGTTTTGCCAGGAAGTATAAATTTTGGCCTCCTCTTCCCAAGTAGCTCAGAGTCTAACAGTCAAGGATACCAAATTCCAAGCTGAAAACATCTCTACACAGTGGGAACTTCTGGGAGGTTGTTAAGGAAGACAACACATGGAAATAATAATGATTTAGAGTGGAAAGGTTTGTGCAGTTTTGAAGGGATAGATTAAGGTATGGAATGGAAGCAGAGTAATTTAATAAGAAACTATTGTTGAAGTACTTACTGGCAAGAGGTAACAAAATCATGAACAGAGACTGTGGAATTAGAAAAAAGAACACCAAGGGAATTATTAGGATGTAATGGCCAACATTTATAATACTATTTGGAGAAATTCAATAATAGAAAATACAGTGAATATCTATAGCAACTTTATATTTTTTAAAAAGCAATTTCATAATATAATTGAGAAACCAAAAAGATGGGTGCAAGGGGAGTCATTAAGAAGAAAACAGTGAAGAGACATGTTTGTATTAACTAACTGAAGAATATGGAAACTTTAAGCTATAAGAAAAACCTGATATAAATGAAGCAATGGGCCCATTGAGCATAAACACTAGCATCTTGTACTGCCCAACTTCAATATTTTTGAAAAAAAGAGAGAATCTGTACCATCATTATGACTAGTACTCTCAAAAATCTGACCAAGAAAGTATATACTCATGAAAATAGTTTCACACATTTCTGGAATGTTTAATGTTAGTGTATGTCAAGGGAAAACATTTTTTCTTTTGTAGAAGTAATTTTCAAAAACTTAATGTAGCAGTAGAAAAGTAAAAAAATATTGGGCTGTACTCAAAGTTACTTACATTTATGCATTTTTATTGTGTGTCTTTCAAGTGTATCATGTCTTATTGTGATATGATTATGCACAGTACAGTATTTGCTACAACTGAACAAATAAATATATCCATCCCCTACCATACACCATTACCTCTTGTGTGTGTGTATATAAAGAAAACCAAAAATTTACTCTCATAGCCAATTTTCTGTATACAAAACTATAAATGATAGTTCTCATATTGGAACAATAGATATCTATTTATTCTTCCTATTCCAAAAATGGCACAAACTGAGTAATTTAGAGTCATTAAAAATGACTTCTTGTGGCATTCAGGTTACAGGTTGCTTAAAGTGAGCATCAAACGTCAGGGCAACACTAAATATCTATATATCATGAGTTTATATTATCACCTTCATGGGAATGGAAATGGTAATTTTGTAAAGATATTTTCCATATCATTCATGTGACTTTTTTAGGGTCTTCCGTACCATGGAAGGAGGGAACTATCACAAACTTGATTCTACCCACAGGGATCAGCAACATCTGAAACCCTGAGGCAAGAGAGCCTGAGGCTGTGCATGGACTGCATTTCCCCAAAGATTTTAAAATGCTACTAAGATGCTGTTATTTCCTCACTGTCCTAAGATTGAATAGTCAAACCTAAAGAGACAGTGATGATGAGACTGTGGTGGATGCAATTACCCCTGTAATTGTTTGATATACCAGTTGTTATCATTGTTATGGGTGTGAGTGGTATTTGTGTGCTTCTCTTCTATAAAACCTGAAGGAATAGCCAAAGAGCAAATTTTTGTATGGGCATTAAGAAAATCTCACATTTTATATTTCTGTGTTATTAATTTACACCAGCATCTAGTGTATGATCAGAGCTTATTTCTACAGAGAAGAAATCTTATGAAATTCATTAAGTGTCTTATTTACTTTTCTCTCATTGCTGAGACAAAACACTCAACACCCAAAGTTAAGGGAGGAAAGGTTGATTTAGCTCACAGTTTGTGGAGGTTTCAGTCCATAATCAGAGCTGGTTCCAAGGTAGACTGGCATTGCAGAGAGGCAACAGTTCATGGTGGTAGAAGACAAAAATGTCACAAGAGCAAAAGGGAGGAGAGCAAGCCTCTTTTTGTCCTTTATATTGTAAGCAGGCTACCCACCCTAGGATGAATGCAGCACTCAGACCATCTCCATGCCCTTCTCTTACACCAGCTCAGGACATTTACAAAGTGAGGTTCCTGGCCCTCTGCTGAGTCACTTACTTAAACTTCTAAACTTCTCAAATTGACACAATGTACCAGCCATTACAACATCTTAGGGCATAAACAGCCCTACTGGGGCCATCCTCTACACCCTAGGATATAGAACTGCTGAGCCACTTAGTTAAGCTTCTAAACTTCTCAAATTGACACAATGTATCAACCACTACAATAAACTTTATTTTGTTTTCAACAACAAATCTGAAATCTGGTGATTCAGTTATTTAAGTTTTAGCTTGAGGCAAGAACTTATTAAAGTGCCTATTAGTCTGAATGCAGATGAATGGAAGACATAAATAATAAAATCATATGTGTTTTATAAAATAACTTTCCCTCTGTAAATGTGAAAAATAGATGTCTTTATAAAAAACTGTACATAAAGCATAGTTTCCTATTTTGCTTTGTATTCAACCCTGTGTCAAAGGTAAAAATATTTAATTATGACAACTATGCACTCAAACTGGGACATGGAACAGAATTTAGCAAAATTAGTCAGATATCATTCAAAATAAGTTTAGAGGATTTTGATGTGAAGACAACTGCTGAACAAATAGAAGTAAATTTGTTTGCAATTTAATTTTATTAGTTGCAATTTCAGTTTAGAAGTGCTATTCATCTGGAGTAATAATTTCTATTTTCTCATTCTTCTTTATTTTTTCCCAAAGCTATTGTTTACCTTTTATAAGATGCCAGAGGAAAATGACTTCAGTTTCTGAATAAGTGTATGTTTTATTAATCATGCATGTACTTGAATCAATGCATGTCTGCCTGAGAACCAAATTGAGTGGATTTAGGCCACACGTATTTGATTTTCTTCAAAAACCTCTGGATTCTAAAATTCATAGTTCAGGTGATTTAAAGCAATCGCATTCTTCATGACATTTTTCTCATAAAATATCCACCCCAAATAATCTCATTTGAGCACCTAATTTCAGTTTGGGGAAGCTGTCTTATTTACAAGTGGCAGTAAAACTATGGACTCATTAGAATATATAGATGAACTGCTCCAAGTTTTTAACAGTTCTCCACACACATTCAGGGTGTCTTGTGGCAAATCTTCAAGTGCTCTTTTTAGGAACAGATGGCTGTGACACAATTAATAAGGAGCCTCAAGTTATTTGCATATTCATTAGATAATATCAGTCATTCCTCAGCCAGAACAAAGAATTATACAAATGGCATCCGCGTCTCCTCCCATTAACATATTATTAAAAGCAAAATGTCTGTGTTAAAAACGAGACAGATAGTGATCCTTGACTGTATAGCAACCTAGCATTATCCATTTGGGCTTTTAACATGATAATAAAAGCATGCTGCCCGCATGTAATTTATTCCCACTTTTATCAGAAACGATGCATGGAGACAGCCACAGTGCACCCTCCTGGCCTCCTGTTTTGCTTTTTCTTGTCTCTGTAAACGATTAGCAGTGAAAAGAGGTCATGTGAGCAAAAATAATACATTTTTATTTTAGTTTTACAAGTTGATCAGATAATTAAAGAATAGAAATCTTTGTGACATCGAAATCCATTTTAAAAACCTTTTGAATGACTGGTTTTTTTTGTAAATCTAGAAAAGTTACAGATAAGTCATCAAATTATTTTATTTTTTAATATGATAGGTAACATCGTGTTTTTATCATGCATGATATGATACACATTCAAAATTGTTAAATTTGGTTAATTAACAAATGAATTTCTGTAAAAAATCAAATCATAATTTAGAAAGAAATAAATTCAAAAGACCATATATTTCATTTCCAATGTAATTTCTAATTTTACAAAATTCAAATGGAATTATTTTCCATTTTTACTATGGATTATTTGTTGTCACTTGCTTTGTCACTAGGAATGCTAGGAAATTGTCAAAAACTGAAACGAAAGGATGTGTTCACTAATTTAAAAATTCAAATAAAGTATGAGAATTAAAACAAAAAGAAACATCTAAAATATTTACAATAAAATGTGAATACCTGCTACAAATTTAATATTTAAACTGTTGAGTATTCTAATAACGTTTGAATAGGAAATAAGTAATAAGCACCCTATAATAACTTAATGTCTTTTTCAGAATTTTCCACTAAAGAATGTGAGATAGATGACTTATTTTTCAATTATTAAAATATAGTGAATATTTCGTATATTACATATGTGTGTTTATAGAAATATATACAAATGTAATTACCCATACGTGTATATGGAATGATAGAATTAAAGATCTATCATTAAAGGGAATTTTCCATAAAATTGTTTTATGAAACAAGTTGATTTACAACTGATTAAAGATAACCAGTAATCACTCTATGTTGTTAAAATTTTATTAATAGTGCAGCTGATTTTGAAGCAGCATTTTGAGCCATCAAAGACCTATAGAAATTTCAGCTGGTGCCAGTCATAAAGCTGTGGCCGGGATACTTCCTTTGTTATGATGCTAACTTTGGTGGAGGGCCTGATACAACTCTTGCTTTTCCAGCATCTCCCCTACTCCAGCATCCTTGTCCCATATTCAGCAGAAATCGCGTATGGTGTTTCATTCTGGAATTAACCCACACACACTGAAACTTGTGACTTTGCATCATCCCAAGCTAGAGCAGTGCTTCTCTGAGCCACTCAGATAAGTTGCAAGAGTGTTCATTTTATCAAACTTTTATCACATTCCTGTCCAATCCACTTTAGCACTTGGACAGTAGGGCCCTGCTCACGTGAATCCTAGGACCATCCAGAGACCTCGTTCATCCTGCTTCCCAACAGCAGAGCTGAACCTCAAACTCCAATGCATGTCCCCCCACTTCCTTCAATTTGAAGGAACAGACAACAGATGAAATCACCCCTGATGATGTCCACAGCCTTTGAAGATTGCTGGGACCCTGAGGACATGTGTCCTAGACTGTCACAATGACCTATGAACACAAAGTATTTTTGCAACCCCTAGAAACAGGCTGGAAGGTGAACTTGTTTTGTTTCATAAACACACACAATCTCACAGCATGCATCCCCAATACATTTACTGTTCAATGTACCTTTCCAAAAAAAGTGATAGTTTTTCAAGAGTTGGCAAGCATATTTTAATGAGAAATGTGTGTTCAAATTATCTCATACACCCTGTGTGACAGGGAACAAAGGTGCAGAGATAAAAATAGCTGACTATCACAAAGTGTAGCATGTACTTTTAAGAGAAATTCTTTATCATGCCACACTTGTATCAGAAAGGGGGAATGTATTAATTTTTATGGCTCATTAGATAATCAACAAAGTGCACATTCATTACACTATTTTCTTCTCATGGTTTTTATATGTCATAGAGTGTTCCACTCAAGGTCAAGTTTCTCATTTCCTTATATGGACATGAAGGTAATACTACCTAGCAGTGGTTTTGCTAGGATTGATGACATATTACATGTGAGGAATCTGATTTTCAAGGAAGATGTCTTGCTTAATTTTCCCTCATTGCTGGGACAAAACACCCAACACCCAAAATGAAGAAAGGAAAGATTTATTTAACTTACAGTTTGTGGAGGTTTTTGTCCATAATCAGCTGGCTCCAAGGTAGAGTGGCATGGCACAGGGGCAACACTCCAAGGCAGCAGCCAGCAAAAGCAGAGCAAAATAGGAGTTCAGAGTAAGCCTCTTCTCCTCCCTTATATTACACACAGGCCACCTCCTGGCCTTCAGGGCAGATGTAGCACTCATACCTCTGTGTCCTCCTCTTGCACAGGCTGATGATACTTACAAAGTAAGGATCCTGGCTCCCTGCTGAATTTCTTAGTTAAATGTCTATACTTCTCAAGTTGACACAATGTATCAGCCATAACAGAGTGTATAGACACATGAAGGTTAGACACCTAGTGAATAGTTGAGGCAGAGATTCCACTATTTCTATCAGAAGCGATCATGCCCCTGTCACAATGAATTGTATGGTGTAGGTTGCCATTGTGGGTAAGCTGCTGGTACAGAATCGTTTATCTGAGACAACAGACCTTCTGTTCATGGTGCTGCAAAGAATATGTGATTATGAAGAAAATTTGAAGACAACTCTTGTACTTGATATATTGTCAGGATCAAGCCTGGAGGTTTGATAGATGCTCCCATAATAAAACAGAGTACAAGAAATACATGATGTGCAAGTATGTTAATAACACATTGTATCTACTCAGTAGATCCAAGCAATTTAAAATGGGATATAAATAGACATGTAAAACCCAAAGTCAATGTTTTTCAAGTAGCTAATTTTTCTAGCCTATGGTTTTATAACAATGTGACCTGCATTCAATCATTACTTACCAAGTATGTACTTTGTGATAGATATCAAGGGGCCTAGAGGGCAATAAGAATCTCCCTGAGCTTCTCCAGCAGTTACACTAAGACAAAATTATGACACAAGATAATATGCACTCAGTGAAAAATATGAAATATTTTAAGACTTGTAGAGTGATGAACAAAGTCACAGTTTAGCTACACTTAAATCAGGAAAGAAGTCAGGGGTTAGGAAAAGAGGGCAGAGATCCAAGTAGAGGGACTGATACACACAGTGAATTCATGATCAG
Organism: Cuniculus paca; assembly: GCA_004365215.1. Taxonomy (NCBI): domain Eukaryota; kingdom Metazoa; phylum Chordata; class Mammalia; order Rodentia; family Cuniculidae; genus Cuniculus; species Cuniculus paca. The sequence goes on along the minus strand of RJWT010008271.1, from coordinate 14,395 downwards.
AAACCATGCAGTACAGGAAGTTTTTGATTCAACTGGAGGACAGAGCAGGGAATGAATAAGAAAGGAGACCATAAAGGATGTCCCAGAAAGGTAAGTGACTTCAGTCTCATTTGGCCAGGACAAGAGGACTTGCTGAGTGTCTGCTGGCCACAGAACAGGATGATCAGCAGTACAGACAGAAAGAAAAGCCTGCCTTTGGTTTCCCAGTCAGCAGCTCAGTATGCTCTGCTGGTCTGGGACGCAGGTGTGCCACGCCATGTCAGCTCCTTGAATCAAAGAAAGACTGCACCTCCGTGCAGGGTGCATAGGTTCAGTTGTGTGCAAGCAGGGAGCCCAGTGAAAGTCTCTTGGTGGACATAGCCCAGGAAGTGGCCTTGACTTGCTGCCTCCAATTTCATATTGGACTCTTACATTTTCTATACTTCAGGCCATTTAGGTAGTGCTTACATCAGTTTCAGAGTGCCTGCATTAGTCAGCCTTTCCATAGCTAAGACACAATACACAACACTCCCTACTTAAAGGAAAAGAGGTTTATTTGGCTCATGGTTTCGGGGGATTCAGTCCATGGTAAGCTGCTCCAAGGCAGAAACAACATGGTAGAAGCAGGTAGGGGAGCAAAGTTGCTCAGTTCATGGTGGCTAGGAATCAGAACAGGGCAACAGCACCAAAGACAAAGGACCTGGGGACCAAACAAAGACTCCAAGGTCACCCATGACTTATCCAGGAGCATGCTCAACTGACCTCCTGATATCTCCTGAACCAATCAAGGAGACACAATCAAGCTTAACCATCACAGTGACTGCTTGAGAAACACATGCCTGCCTCATGCATGCAATCTTCTTGCAATATTACCAGGAAAATTCAATATTCTGTATGTCAATAAAAATCAATTATTATAAAATGTGAATTGCTACAAATATGTAGCAGTTTTTTTCCATTGCCCTATGTGAACAAATCTTCATATTAAGATGACTATCAAGAATTTGAAGAAATTATTCAAGTCTTTGTCAGGAAAGGGTATCGGCATTTCAAATCTGATCTACAAAATCAAATGCAAATGTGTCATGAAAATTTTGGAGAATATTTTGTTTAGAAGTTTTATACAAATCCAACATTTATATCTGTGTGTGTTTCTATACTGGAACTTAAAAACTATTTCTGGATATTCTCAGTATATATTCCAAAGAGAGAAAGTTACCTTCCAAGATTCAATCAATGCAGCCTAGCATTTTAAATGTAACTAAGAAAAATTTCCATGGATAAGAATTGTATGATTTCTTTCAGAATTAATATGTTTCCTCAAAAACGTAATGAAAATCTACCATAGCAAATCAAATCATGAAACAATCATTCCAATTACAGCCAATTTTCATCTTATTTAATCTATAAAAATGCTTAATATTTTCTATGTCCTATTAAAAATAAAATCACAAGCTAAGTCATGAACCAATTAAGACTTCAGTAAATTAGATCTTTCATATTAGATACATAAGAAAAGTTTAATGAGCATATCTTATGACATGTGGACTAATTTGTGAATTTTGTAGGATATGAGAAATTTACCCTCAGTTAATAATTTGTCAAATCTGAGCACCATTATTCATAAACAAGTACATGTGAATATATACATATTTGCCAAAGAATGTCATGTACTTATATCATTCTTATTTTAATTTTAAATCCCTTTGCATCTTGCATTGCAAAAATAAAAGTAAAGCAAAGAATAACTACACGAGTTTGTTCTTACTTTCAGAAGTCATTGAAAATGTAAACCACCAATCTCTCACTTGGAAATTCTAAATATTGATTGTTATTGAATTTATCTAACAAGCTGCATTCTTCAATATGCACTCCCATATTTAATTGAAAAATGGTAATTGGACTTTTATTCCCAGAAATGAAAACTTATTTTGCTGCCTAGTATAGAGATCACAATGGGTTTTACCAAATAAGTTATATAGAATACAGAGTCAACGAATTGAAATAAGTAACATGAGCAGCACATAATGCCCTTAAAAAGAAATACTGTATTGGCAAAAATATGTTGGAGTTAACATTTTATCAATCACATTTTCTTCTCTCTTTCTTTCTTTCTTTCTTTCTTTCTTTCTTTCTTTCTTTCTTTCTTTCTTTCTACTGGTAATCAAACTAGTCACAGTTTTCTGTTGGACAAATCAACACTCATTTCAGTGGTTTTAAAAAGGAGACACATTGTTGCTACGGACCCATTGGTCAACAGGGTGGTTCTGCCAGCCAGTGCCAGGATAGACTTTGTTTGCCTGTGCTAAGGTGACCCTGCCCATCTGGCAGGAGGAAGTGGGATTCTGCGATGCAGCCTACCTTCCTGCGTGATGGGGCAGCCTGTTGTCTGTTGCATTGCTGGTTGTGATGGGGCCCTAGCCTCATCCTCCCAGAGGGATTTCTGGATCACAGGGCAGCTAAAACCCTTGGGATAGCAGTTAGATTGTGTAAGGCCCATTGCAATCACCCTGTGGTCATGTTTGTTATTATCCTGTTGGCTAAAGCCAGTCATAAGCTAAGTTCAGACCACACGCAGGGACAGTAATGTCAGGTCTTGGATGCAATAGCCACCTGATGAACTTTGCTACTCCAACTTTCTGGGGCCATGTTTCGGTATTTCTGTCTCCCTCCTAGAAGTTTGGAGTAAAGTATTTTTAACTAAAACAAAAAGTAATACTGATGACAGTTTGATTAATCTGGAGAAGACCCTTCCAAATCATAAAATAGAGATCTGTATGAACCAGTGACACATCTTTCACCAAGTCACAGCCAGCTTTCATCCTGTTTTCCTAAAACTAACAGATGACCTAAAGCAGTCATCAGTTGACTGACATCATCAACAATAAATTTGTATGATACAGTGAAAAGGTTCTCAGGAAACAGAAGTACTGTGATCACAAAATCCTCACAACAACATTTACTTATTTATGAGCAACAGCTCATAGGTCTTACAGCAATAAAAATTAAAGATAATGAATAGAAGTTATGTGAATCTGTTATGGTTTGTATGTAGATGGCCCCCCACAAGCCTCATGCAGTCATGAAAGTTGCTAAATCTAGCATTTGTGATTGACTTGTTGTGTGGCACTGAGATTGAGGGTGTGAGTTCGGCACCCACCCAGGGATGGAGCCGACATACAGTGTAAGGTCGGAATGGGGGCGTTTTTCCCTCTTTGGCCCAGTTCTCTCTTGCGACTTACAGCCACCATGAATGGCAGCACCTCAGCCACACCATCCTGCCTTGGAACCAGCTGAGTATGGACTGAAACCCCCAAAACTGTAAGAAATAAACCTCCCCTTCCTTCACTTTGGGCATCAGGTATTTTGTCTCAACAATGAGGGAAAAATAACCAAGACACTAACCAGTCATAGCAGAAAGGGTATGTATTCCAGGAGTGTAGCACAGTGTTTATCCAACCGACAAAAGAAAAATCTAGTTCAACAAATTAAGTGACAACTTTCCAATGTAATATTTTGTTATACACTTATCCAAGTTCTCATGTATTTATATTTTGATCAACTGTGTATGAGTGACAATTGTAATGAGAACTTAGGTTCAAAGATAAGTATTGCTGCATATGGTGTTACAGTCACAACACACAATTTTTTAAATCTCTATATATGGTAGCCTCTGTGTGTATGTGTGTGTGTGTGTGTGTGTGTGTTATGTGATAAGTGATGATTTTCAATCACAAAAATAACACACTGATATTTTGTAGAAGCTGAATGGAACCATTAGGCCAAAAAGTTAAAAAGTTATATGAAATTTACCAATATTAAAGCAGAATTTGGGCATACACACATGTAAAACTACATGTATGTGTGCAAATATATATGCATATACATAACACTTAACTACATACTTAAACACATTATTGATCATATTTTTTTTGCATGGACAATGGTAAGCATTAACATCACTACAATCAGAGTCATTTTATCCATTTAAAAGATCAATTTCATTATTCCAACATTACTTTTTCTCAGTATGCCAAGAATGACAAAATTTATAACTATTTAAAGTAATGATGAAAAACATTAGCTGCTGTAATGGTTGATACATTGTGTCAATTTGAGAAGTTTAATGAAGCAACTCAGCAGAGAGACAGTGTCCTCACTTTGTAAACAGCCTCATCCTGCACAAGAGGAGAGCACAGAGGGCCAAAGATATAGCTTAGTGGTACAAGTGCCTGCTTGGCAAGTGCAAGGTCCTGAGTCTGATTCCTGGTACAAAAAAAAAAAAACAAAAAAACAAGGAGGGTACAAAGATGGTATGAGTGCTACACCTGCCCTAGTGGGGAGAGGTAGCCTGCTTACAATATAAGGAAGGAGAAGAGGCTTGCTCCCTCCTCCTTTTGCTCTTGCTGCTTCTGCTGTCTTCTGCCACCTTGAACTGTTGCTCCTCTGCCATGAGCCACCCTGCTTTGGATTCAGCTGATTATGGACTGAAACCTCCACAAACTACGAGCTAAGTAAACCTGATCTTACTTCATTTTGGGTGTTGGGTATTTTATCTCAGCAATGAGAGAAAAGCAACCAAGACAGATAACAACTTAATAGGTCAATGGAATGCTCAGGTTCTTCTACTGTTGAGTAGACAATGAGTTTGAAGATTGAGGCAATCAGCCAATGATAAGTCATCTGCCTGGGAAGTATGTGAGAAGACCTGTGACCTTCAGCTTCTTGGCCAAGCTTCCAGCCAGCTCCTGACTCTGGTTTGCAGACCACACTCTAGAGTGGCATGAGGTTCCTACAAGCCCAAAGTAGCCACCCTCTAAGGAATGCACTTCAATGCAAACCCCTCTGGCATGACCCTGGTAGCTGAGTCTCCAGCTACTTGACTATGAACAATCCTTTAATTTATTCCACCTTATAAAAGGGAGGAGGGGTGCATTTACTGGGATTCTATAAACTCCTTAAGTTAGGAAGAACACTATGAGAAAAGTCTGTATTTTCAGAGCAAGAAAACTTCAGGGGAAAATGTGTATTGCACCATGCAAAACAAATAATCCAGTAATACAAAACAAAATGATCTTTCATATGAAGCTACATTTTATAAGAGATGCAGTGGGACAGTGACGGAGGGGAGCAGTGGACACAGAAGACTGCACTGGTTGGTGGTGAGTACAGAGGACTCACTCCTCCCATGGAAGACAGCAATTTGCCAGGAGCCATTTTGGAGCCAGGCAGGATAAGCCCGGAACCAGAACTGCTGCTGGATTCCTCCAGCAGCTCCTAGCTGGGTGCAGACCCGTGGAACTGCTTAGGTTGAACCCCACCCCTTTGCGCATTCCAACTGTCCTCATGGGCCGGTAACCAGCTCCATCTGGAGGTGGAGGTTCCCACTGGTAGCCAGCTCAAGTTCACAGATGGTGACCAGCCCTGCCCCCATGCACACTCCAACAGCCATCAGGGAGCCAGCATAGGTTGGGAAAAGCACAAGCACACACAATGGCCACCATCAGATACCCGTATCTAGCACTGGCAGGAAGAGCCAAACAGTCTCACTTCAGACAAACTGTAACCAATACAGGAAGTGCCTGGGACGCCACTACCCACTTGTCTGGAGGAACCCAGGGATATGTCAAGATGAAGAAGAAAAAGGCAGTCTCTAGCACCCAACCAAGCAGAGCAAGTCCAGGAGATGTAAACACAGAAGACGTCGGGAGTCACACACCTGAAATTTCTGAAGTGATGGCAACTGAAGTAGAGACAATTTCATGAAGCTATAAAAGAAATTAGAACAGAAATACTATCTCAGGTAAAAGAAGAAACGAAAAGCATAATAAAAGAATTGCAAAGCATCCCTAAAGAAGACATAGATAAAAAAGCAAAGGAGCCTAGGAAAATGAGGGAAACCTTGAATGAACAATATAAAAAAGATTTAGAATACATGAAACAGATTCAAAGATATCCAGGAAATTAAGAAGTCCATTGAAAGCTGGCAAAACCACTTGAAAGAAACTGAAGATAGACTTTCAAACCTTGAAGACAGGTTTGCAGCTTGCAATCATGAAATGAAAGATCTCTTGAAAATAATAAGGAACCAGCAAGTAACAATTCAACAGCTGCAAAACAATGTGAAGAAACATAACTTAAGAATAAAAGGTGTGAGTGAAAAAGCAGGGGTCAACACAAAATACATTAGAAGCATATTTACAGAAATAATATCAGAAAACTTCCCAAGCATGGGAAAAGGAAGTGAAATTCAGATAAGTGAGGCATATAGAACTCCAGCTAGCCATAACCAAAACAAATCTACACCCAGACGTATAATAATCAAGATCCCAGAAATTCAACACAACAACAGAATATTAAAAGTTGTTAGAGAAAAGAAACAGATCACCTATAAAGGAAAACTCATCAGAATCATGACAGACTTCTCAACACAAACCATCAAGTCAAGAAGAGGCTGGAGTGAAGTATTACAAGTCCTAAAAGAAAACAACTTCCAACCCAGACTGATGTGCCCTGCAAAACTTCCTTTCAAAATTAATGGAGAAACAAGATACTTCCATCACAAAGAACAACTGAAAGAATTCATGACCACAAACCAACCCTACTGAAGGAAATTTTAGAAAGAGATTTTTAAAAAGACCATGGTTCCAGGAACAGCAGCAGAGGGGGATCACCAAGGAGGACAGACAATTGAATGGAGGGGAAAAGTAGACAGCTAATGACAAGAAAATAGCATGGCAGAGATGAACCAGTGCATGTTGGCCATAACCATTAATGTAGATGGCCTCAATTCACCAATAAAAAGAAACACAGGCAGAGTAGATCCAGAGACAGGATCCATCATTATGTTTTATACACGAAACACATTTAACTAGAAAAAAAATACATAGACTGAAAGTCAAGGGAGAGAGAACAATGCTCTATGTGACAGGAACCAGAAAAAAAAAAGTAGGGGTAGCCTGCCCATCAACTGCAGAATGCATAAGAAAGACATGGAATTTTTATACAATAGAAATCTACTCAACTATAATGGAAGATAACCTCAAGGTTCTTGTAGGTAAATGCATACAACTTGAGATCATGCTCATGGATGAAATGGTTCAGAGTCACATGGGTGAATATCGTGTTGTCTCCCTAGTATAAAAAAACTAAAGAAGTTAATGGCATCCAAAATGCACAATAGATATTGTGAAAAGTAGGGGAATTGTCTAAAACGGGAAGGCAGTGGCCACTGTTAATCTAGTATCGTCACTTGAAACCCTGTATTGTTTTCATTGTTCTGTTTAGTTTGGTTTTATTCTGTTTTGTTTTGTTTAGCTTTATTATATTTGATGACATGGACAGCTATTTCAAAGATAACAAAATATACTACAGTAGCCACTGTGGATTTTCTATTATCTTGTTTTGAAGCCCTGTATTGCTTTCATTATTTTGTTTTGATTGATTTTACTCTATTTTGTTTTGTTTGATTGAATTAGGTCTGAAGGCACAGTCAACTTCTTTGAAGACAATGAGAGGCATTATGCTAGCCAATGTTGTTTTACTATTATATTGTTTTGAAGTCCTGTATTTCTTTCATTGTATTTTTCATTGGTTTTATTTGGTTCCTTTTTGTTTGATTTTATTTATGCCTGATGGTATGGGAAGTCATTTTCAAGATAACAAAAGGGATTATGGTAGCTATAATTGACTTCCTTTAATCTTGTTTTGAAGTCATGTACCATATTCATTGTTTTGTTTTGATTGACTATTCTGTTTTATTTTGTTTGGTTTTATTCTTTTCAAAATAAAATTTTAAAAAACATTGGGACATTCATGAACTTAGATTTCTTGTAAATTAAACATCACACCAGAATCAAAATTCAGCATGTGAGACTGGCCAATTAATTCAGAGGAAAGCAAAGAAAGACGACATATAAGAGAAGAAATGTTAGCACAGAACACCACTTGTTAGTAGATCATACACTTGATTTAGAGATGATAAGATAAAGAATACTGATTAATAACTTTTGTGATAAAAAATGTTTAAGAGGGGGAAAAGGGAGTGGGGTGTGGGGATAACACAGTAAATTTCCATCATCCATTATGGAAATTCACAGATGATAATTAAAATGGGTATACTGAGGTATACAAATAGGAACATTGTTTAGGAATAAAAGGGCTACTTGCAAAAAGAAATAGCTAAAACAGAGGGCCCTTCAGTTTTACTGGAACAGAGGTCATTGTCTCAGGAATCTCTATGTCAACAGGTCTCATCACGGAGGATCTTGGCCATCTTTTTGCCTGCATGTCATTTTGCCTTAAATAAAAATCTTACCAGGGTTCCTCTTTAACCAGTGATGGTTAGTAGTATTTTTAGAGAATTTTATGTAAAGTGTTTAATTTTAAAACTCTAACTTAAATGTTCATGTTAAAATACAAAGAAGTATTCAGGGTGTGTATTTCTAATTAATTAAAGTAAAAGTTTTAACAAATGAATGGTAATGATACGCCTCCTACACATCATCAGTTAAGTACATTTTTTATCTCTTCTTTAAAAAAGGAATTAAGGCCCTAAGATGCCTGGGAACCTGTCCAAAATTTTAACCACCATATTCTACTGCATTAACGCTGCGGCTACTTCAAGTCTGCATAAATCACGAGCCCTCAGAAATTTATATTCACATATTCTTTCCACTGTGCTTTTGTTCACAATATAATTATTTGAATACATCTCTCAGAAAACTGTAGTCTTTAGTATAATAGTGAACAGGAAAATGTACCTTAAAGGTGTATCGCATAGTCACAGTCTTTTGACAAATGAAATTACATGACAGATTCAATTAGATATTCAGAAAATAAGATGCTACATAACCTGTCAAAATTGTGCTTAGCACATTGCCAAGTAACCAGGAAGCACTGAATATCCACTTAAAACTCCACATTCTGTCTTCTGTCTCTGAACAGCAATTATATTTAAAGACCACTGATGACAAGACTCACCTCCTAAGAGCACATTTAGCTATCAACTCATCAGCCGCCTAAGCCACAGGTGCATGTAGCACTCCCATGATTTGATTGCCTCCCTGAAACCTTACCTCTGAGAACATAAGGCTTTGGGAAAAGAGTTATAAACCATAATGATGTGTCATACATGAAGGAAACAGATTTACGAGATAGGTATATAGTCATATACCTATCCTCATTAATGAGATAGGTATTATTTATCAAAAAAATGAATTATTTTATGTGCACATTTATTCAGAAACAAATAGGTGTCCAGTTGATTTAAGGTCCTCCTTTTTCATATAAATTTTGCTATAAAATTGAATCTGGCACTAAAATGTTTAAAATGCAATTTCCAAGGTGCAAGCAGCCTATGAGTTACTAAAGATTTTAAAAAATATATAAAAACAGAGAGAATGAAGATTTAAAAAGAAAATCCCAGAGACTATCACAACGTCTTCATTCTCAAAAACGAAGGAAAAGGACCCCTCTTCGAGCATACATTCCATGTGTTAATATTTTTTTATTTAGCAATAAATTGTGTGGACAATCAAGTGGAGTGGGGTTAAGTCAAGGCACCAACAGCTGTGTCCCCTTTTCAGGATAAAACCTGAAGCCGTTGCTGTAGCCTTATGGACTCCATGAAAGGCTCTAGGAAACACATCCAATTCTGTATCTTGAATAATGAATTTCTAACGGGGATTATGACATTTGTAAAAGGTCTTAGCAAATTTGGTCAAATTAATACCTACTCTCATGATGGAAAAACCAACCAAAGGAAATTGGGTTAAAGAAATTATATATAAATAACAAGCAAAAATACAAAGAACCACGTCATTAATCATTTGGTTGAAAATTTCAGTTTCTGTAGTCATGAGAAATGACAGATATTTCCAGTGATTTAGAGAAAGAGTGTGGTAAACTAATATAAAGCTAAGAAAGCAGATATTTTTAAAAACTCACTTGACAAGGGTTTAAAGAGCTGCATAGATGCTAAATTTTTTATTATGAAACATTGCAATGGCACCAAGAAAATCAAGATTATTTGTTTATACCCGTGTCGGCGACCACAGTTTGTGCATTCAATATCCACTTTCACTTACTTTCTTACTAATAGAAGATTGCTTTTATTTGGCTCGCTAAGTGTTCATTGTAGAAAAAAGTAATAATAATGGTTGACACTGAGTCCAATTGGTGTGTTGGGTGCTATGTAACGTTTTTCTTGTCTGGGAGCAGATAGAATGCTCCATGTGGCTGTAACCACAAGATGACCAAGGTAGAGAGACCAAGGAAAGATCAGCTCTATCACATTGCTCTTGAACAAAGTTCTGGAATTCTCATTGTAACCATCAGCATAAGACCTGGAACTTCATTAGCTCTTTGAGCCATGGTTATGGGTCCTCTGATATTCCCACATGAATTCCATACCTACATGATAGTACCCTGCCAAGCTGGGAAAAGAGAGACAAAACTGACAAGAGTGGAAATAAGTACAAATACAAATGATAAGCACAAAGTGTTAGGAGGGACCAAAAAAAAAGGACAAAGAAGGTACCAAATTTGAGTAATCCATATGCTGAAATTAAAAATATATGATGTTTGAGAATAGTTCAAAATTGGCCGCACAATTTTGGTGCTTTCTAACAACCCAAACAAAATAAAGTAGAAAATGATGTAAGACATTCACAGAATCAATGATGTAAGAATATACTGTTTTCAGTGCATCCCTAGAAATGTGCTACTTATCTAGGTCTTGCAATGAGGGAATTTTCTTCTTTGGATTGATATTTAAAACATCGTCTTGTATTACTTATGCTCTAAACCATATTCTCCCCCAACAAAAACACAAGCACCTTTCACACAGCTACTGCCTGTGGCCCATGCATGGGGAAGCCCTGTAAAGAACCAGGTTTTGCAAGTGGGCAGGTGTGGCTGGTGATGGCTGATGAGACAAGACAGGCCTGTGGTCCAAGTTTGCAGAGGGATGGGACACTGATGAGCACACACTGTGTCGCCATCCATTCGTCACCTCTCTCCTCTTGGACAGACCTGAGAAAGCTAGGACATTCCCCTCCCCCAGTGCCCAGCACCTCCCCACCATGAGTGAGCTGTGGATGTTTTTAATGAATGCTGACCAGAAGCTGCTGTTCTCCATGAACTGGGAGACCAAAGACAGCAGTTGCACGGGCTCCATGGTGTCACCCGATGGGCTTCAAATGTCACAGCTTTGAAGAGAAAGAGATCACAAATCGGCAAAGCTTTGCAGCGAAATACTCAGTTGTGGGAGACACAGCCAACACACCACGGGAGTGGTAGGGTTACAGCAGAGCAGTTCAATCCCACTTAAATTATCAAAAACTACATTCTTGAACTTAAGTGAGGCAGTCACTCTGCTCAGAAACAGTAACTGAGAGAATTTGAATACGTGGAAACCTCTACATGTTGAAATTGCTACCTACTAAATCACATCTTCACCCACAGAGTCCCTTCCTTGTCATCTCTGCTTTGGCTTTTCTTTCTTTTTCTTTCTTTCTTTCTTCTTTTTTTCATTCTTTTTTTTTTCATCTCCTTCCTCTTTCTTGCCTCTTTCCCTGCTAAGAGCATCAGGTTGATTGTTTTTTCTTCACACATTTTTGCCCCCTTTATTCTTTCCCTAGATGTTTCTACCATCTACCAACCTTCTTACTTAAGCAGTTGATGCCAGGAAGAAGGCAGGAAATAGCCCCGAGCATCCCACAGCATCTATGGCTGAATAATCCCATATGTTTTCAGAAATGTTGTCATTTTCAGGAAAAATATGCAATCTCCACATGTTTCCAAAGAGCCTGTGCTCTGGGCATGCTTATGATTCCCAACTACCTTTTTACAGTTGTGTGGATGTTAAAAAACCTGTTTTAAATAAAATATAGCTTTTATAGGTATATTTTGTTTTTAAGAAGGAAATAAAATTTCAATCCAATTACCTGTTTCAAAACACCTTTATGAAAAGAAAGACAGACTATTATTACAACAAAATCCACAGAGGGCATTTTTATTTAACACGAAATCATTGTCAGTCCCCCCTAATAATTGTCAAGGTCCATCAAGTGGCAAGACTTGTGAAATGTTTCTGAACTGTTGAGTATCCTTGTACCCAGAAATAAACCAAAAAAAAAAAAAGTGAACATCGAAGTGTCTAAGCTAAAATATCAGAAGATAAGGGTGAAAAATGCTTCCTGTATCAGTCGGTGCAAGCTAGAGAAATAATACAAGGCATACAAATATATAAGAATTTACAAGATTGACATACAATGGCTGCCTGGAGTTGGGTATGAAAGGGGGCAAAAGGTCTACCTGTTCACTGGGAGTCTGAAGGACCCAATCTAAGATCTGGAGCTCACTGTAGTGTTCCATGCAAGTCTGTGTCAGGAGGCCGAAGAATCTGCACTGGAAGGCTGAAAGGTAGGTTCTTAAGGCTGAGGAGTCTGTGCTGGGAGCCAGGAAATGACATGCAAGGTGAAAGTAAACACTGGAGCACCTCCAAGGAAACAGAAACGATCCTTCCTTCTTTGTTTCCCTTTTATATCATTCTGGCAATGATCCTCTAGGGAGGGGGGTCTTCTACACCCAGAACTATGCTGAACCAATTTAGTCAGGTTTTACTTACTCAGGTTGACACAATCAATCAACCATCACTACTCTGCAAAGAGCGGTATGCGGGAAAAACTGACACCTTCATATCACAGTGCATAGCACCTGAAAAACTCCAGCTATAGCCAGGCATAGTGGTATATACCTGCAGTCCCAGCACTCTGGGAAGATGAGGCAGGAAGACCACAAGTTAAGCCCAGCATGAAAATGTACACACTTAGCAAGATCCTGTCTCCACACAAAAACTAAACAAAGGGCTGGGTATATAGTTCAGTGTGAAAGCACTGAGTTTAATCCCCAAATTGCCAGCATGAGAAGACACAAAAACCTGTACATTATTGGCTATCAAGGAGAGAAAACTGGTGACAGAATGTCTAAATGTGGATTTTCTTGAGAGCAACATGCTCATTTGATGGCACGTGGTGACCGCTGTATTATTTGAAATTGTCTTCTGGGTTCTCTTTGTTCAAAGCGTTCAACGTACTCAACATATTACCTATGGTACTACTTCACCCTCACTGTTGTTATTCATATCTCAGACCACAGTCGAATGAAGAAGCTCTAATAATACAAAAGTGAGCATCTATTCTTCATTAAAGTAGGATGATTCATTTCACCCTCCAAGTGCTTCTGGTGAGTCCACAATGATGCTGTCAGAGAGAGAGAGAGTGTGTGTGTGTGTGTGTGTGTGTGTATTTCTGACACACATGTGAGTTGCTGACCACCTGTCTCCCCACCTCTGGGGAGAAGTGTTTTACCACCAGGACTTGTCTAAGGAAAGGAGATTGATGTATCCCAGCTTTATTACCAGCAATGTCTCCCCAAAGAGATGTCTCTAAATCTCTCTCTCAAGGGAGACACTATTTTTAATCTTCCCAAAGTTGTTTGTTGTGAGAATATTCCAGAATACAGCTTTCAATACCTTTGCTAGAGGACCTGGAGAAATAAGAGACCCATGGGAAATTATTTCACAATACTATTTTTTATATCCCTTCTCCAAACTATACCCAGAGGCAACCTTGTATATGCCAGAAGCTTCGAATTTTAAAGTTCCAACAGTGAAGCAAATATCCTATGTGTTTTGGGAAGCTTCTGCACAATGCAAAATGCAATTCAAACACTATATTGAGATGTCAGAATCACGATGGCATCAGAAGGGCATTTCCTATGTTTCATGTTGTATTTACTAAGCTCATTTGCATCTAGTACTATGTCCTCATGGAAAAAAATTCACTGGACTAATCTATTTGTAATTTCTACTAAGTTTCAATGCTTTTCAATTTAGGAAAGTCACTATCAATTGCAACGGTTATACATATCCAAGTGGACACATTTTTCCTAGACTTGGTGACAACGGGTACTGCTCTTTCAATATTCTCTTCTCTGGCATCATGTACTATTCAGGTTCATTTGTAAAGTTTTTTGAAGAGCAATGATAGAGACAAGCAAGAGAAGGGTGAGAGAAAGGGAAAATCATGACTTCTACAAAACTTAGAATGATAAGACAAAAAGAAAAGTCGTCATCATTGTAGAAGCCTCAATCTCCATTAAACTCAATGACAAAGACTTTTTGTCCATTAAAAAAGATGATTACTCATAAGAATATAAGCTCATAGTGTGTGTCAGATGGAATATCACCTCACTGGGAATTTTAGCCTTTGTGGCCTTGGTTCTCAAGCACAAATTCAATTTTCCTTACTCTCCTGTGAGCACAAAAGCAGAAGACAGCTCCAGCATTCACAAAGTTGTCAACAGGCATCAAAAGTTTGACTTCACTCATCAACTCAGTTTAAATAAATAT